>CAAKMY010039035.1:0-13912 GCA_901111285.1 Corrigiola litoralis
CTAATACGGAGTATAAATGTATAATAACTCTGGAGTCTTGGACTTTTTAGTTGTTGTTTGGATGCTAATTTATTGATTTAGAGATGAAGCATTTGTTGTTTATTGTTGGAATTGTAGTTTTACTGAGGTAAACGACTAGACTATGGATGGTGATGCAGGGTGGACTCATACAAAACCATGAGTTATACATATCCTGACTGTGGAATTAGAAACTTCAGATTTCCGCAGAATCTATGTCAAAACTATGACTTATCTATTTCCTGACTGTGGAATTAGAAACTTCAGATTTCTGCAGTCTATGTCATCTGAAACTTAGAAATATGTACACCCCATAGTGCAATGGCCATTTGACTTGCATAACGATATTTGCCCCCTGAACAACTAAAAAAAGTGAGTAGAATTTTGGGAAAATAGCTGATTTCAACACCCGGACACGCACCCTGTACTTGACACAGAGTCCGAGCAACAACACAAGAAACAACCCAGCATGGATCGCAATTAATTTCCTGGGTTGTATAAGGAAATTTAGCAATGTTACAAGGTCGTAAGTCTGATTTCATGTCTCCTGAGGTGTTGACTGTTGAGTATGCAACTAATCCAAGCAAGGCAAAGTAATGCTCTACAGTGACTCCGTTTGACTAGCTGAGCTCAACTTGAAATCGAGCTTACAGTGCTTAAAGCATCAGATATGTTTGAGTATGGATTCATCAATAACCAACGAAAAGGTCAACTTCAGGAAAATACTACTCGTATATTTGTTTTGCATATACAAGCCTACTATCTATAAGATTGAAAACATTGAATCGGCTCAATGAACATATACCACAACATAATGTCCTGCACTTAGACTTCTTTCGGGTAAGTTGAGTTTAATTGACAATATATTCAAAATAATCTGGCTAACATATCAGAACATAGAGACTGCACAAGAACAGATTAATTAGAAAAATTCAGGACCCTGACAAAACGTAATCGAAATTCTGCATCTTGACACAGACGTACTAAGTACATAAATAATCCCTAATGTGAATGTATCTAAGAAAAGAACATTATATTGAGCACAAATATTTAATAAAAATGACGATTTTAAGCCATTAGCTTGCCTCTTATAATTAGATGTCTCATACAAAATTTTCTGATTGAGAACGAGCCTAATTAAATCCAATCATTGTTGGCTAACAAAGGGTCAAGATACTCAATCATATCAAAATCTTTGGACATAATATAAAGATTATCGACTGGAAGCATTAGTTGCAAACTTATCATCCTGTGAACCTCTTCTTCCCTATCCCTATATCCCTCCACAAAGGGCTCAAACAATACCTCATAAGCAGCAGCGAGGTCTCGTTCCTCCATCTCCACAAAAGTAGCCGCTTTCACAAGTTCATCACGGTTTAACTTGAGCCCTAACCACTTGATATCAAGCTTAACAGAAGCCAATTTGTCCGGCATCTGACCGTCATCGTTCCAACTCTCATAGAAGGATAAAAGCTTCAAACTCATCGGATCATAATCTACGAAAGCGTATATTGGTAATTGTAGATTCTCCTTGACTAACCTAAGGAAGTAGCACGTACCAGCATCAGCAACCCCATGCACTACCATGCAAGAGTTTTTTAGGTGAAATTCAGTTGACACCAATAGGGCATATAATTTTGGTTCGTCCGTCAGCAATATAAATTTAATATCAGCACCGTTAACCATGTTCTCCATGACAATCTGTGTGTTATTCTTCAGGTTACGCAGGAAGGGGATATTCCTACCCTTAGGCCGGAGCAAGTTCGCGAAGCTGCCTCGTTTCAAGGGGTCCTCGGCTGCTATGTCGATGAAGTCATAGTACTTCCTAACCATATGATAACAAGGGATGGCCTTATACTCTTATAGCCATCGTCACGGGGCAGTGGCTTGTACTCTTCCCAATCACCTTCATCTTCATCTTCATTATTATGTTCTCCGTTTGTATTGTAATCATCAGAATCGTCGTCCTCAAGGAGTTTAATGATAACCATATTTACCACTTTAGCAGAGATCAAGGTTAGAAGGAGAGAATTAAAGGACTTTTAATTTGTATGAATAGTTACGGTTTGTGTTATGAATAGTTAAGGAAATTAGCTTGTTTCCTTATTACGCTAGAGTTCCTAATGCTTTTTTATAGGTTTCCTAATTGCTTGTTTTTTCCCCATACAACTACAAAGTGCTTCAATCTTTGCTTGCAAATTTGATTGAGAGTAACCCTTTGGTAAGGTAGGTACTATGACAGAACGTCGTTAGATTTAAGGAAAATTTTATTAAGTTAAAGTTTGTGAAATCATTGCCTTTATTTGACCACAAATTCTTAGAAAAGGCCGTCTTTTATGATAAAGTTAACGAACTCCTTACAAGCTAAATTTACTTAAGCTTTCTAGAGGCCCAAATCAAGTTATGAATTTATCTGCCTTCATTGTGCTAGCATAGCTCCATCTACTTTTAACATAAAAGCTGTAGAATTTATTTGCCAACTAGTGTACACTATAAGTGCATTTTAAATCCGCAATTCTTATGAAAGATTAATTTCTCGACACTTTTTCAGTCATTTACTTCCTAGTTATGGTCTTTAGAATCATTATTGTGAAAAAACACTATCAACTCAAGCTTTCTACAACCTCATATCAAATCATAGATTTTTATTCCTTTACTGGGCCAACATAACTCCTTCTACTTTTTATGAAGAGAATAGATTGTCTCTTCCAAAACTTTCTGATTTTATGTAATTAGTCAAACTAATCAATAACTCAGATTGAATATTAAAAATCTGATATCTACGTTTATGGTGGCTGAAAAAGTTTAGTGGCTATTAAATAATCACCCGATTCTTTATCTCGTTTTGATGGTATAATGCAAATTTGCTTGCATATTAGGATCGAATAAGAGAGAAACATGAGTGAGGGGTGTCTGAAGTGGCTTGTGAGAGACACATAGAGTGAATTAGTATTTTACGTACGAAATTTGAATAGAGGTAGTTTCGTACAATGTATAATAAGCAGGATCAAATGTATAAGGACAAGGTTGGTTTAATGGTTGGGAGTTCAACATGATTGGGGTTGTTCCAGATTTGAATTCTTATTTCGCGCCCTTAATATTAGCTGCTCCAACATAGTTAAAAACAAACAAACAAACAAAAAAAGGATCAAGATGGTTGTTCGTAAAACTAGTACATAAACGGTAACAATTGACATGAAACGCTTATATTAAGATAAAATTAGGTGATTCTGCTGATGCAATGGAGCGGTAGCTATCCTAGTACTCCGTATTTAATATTACAGGCACTAGAAATTAGAAAAGAGTCACAAAGGCCGACACTGACGCTGACATACCTCCTCTGCCACGGCCCACGAGTTTTCTTCTAGTTTGTGTTGAAACACTACAAAGCAGCCATAAGCAATATGTTTCTCTACTTCGTCCACGCACATTCTTGTAACAAATATGTCCATTATGATTAATGTCGACGATGCTCTCTTAATTTTAAGGAGTTCGGTGAACCATATGTTTTTGCTCGTCAATAATGAACATTATGTGCGGATCCATTTCAATAACGTGGAAACTTTGTACTCTTTTACGTACAATCGCCTTGCTTTATTCCCTTTTCTGCTGAGATTTAAGTTCGAACTTGACATTGAACCCTACTAATTAAGACCGTCATTTTCACTACGGTCCTGTCTCTTCACTATTTAGAAGCAGTCATAACTCAAATGCTCTTCATCAATTGTTCTTCAAAGCAGTACTGTGACAGATGTTGCATGTCCCTTTGTGTGAATTGTCTATGATAGTGAGATTCAGGTGAAAATATTGAACATCAACTAGACAACTAGCATGCGAAGGTTTTTTTTTTTTCCGAGGTAGGTAAGGAGGACTCTTATCAGGCCGGACCCATCTCGGGTTGACCCGGTATACACAGGCCGGACCCTTGGAAGGAAGGGGGGATATGGGGAAAACCTTCTCCCAAGAGCCTCTAGTGGGGCTTGAACCTGGGACCTCAAAGGTATGTTAATTCGTCATATATATGTGATTTTAACATAAAAATATTTATATTACATAAATCTTGTTATATACTCCGTATGACCGTCGTGTCATATCGACTATGTCCTTGTAGTTGTATGAACTTGGATATGCCCACCTAATTAATTAACGTTGGGGCAATAATGAGCAAATTAATTGGCTTCGATCTTACAAACCTGAAATCTAAAATCATAACCGATCTATAATGAGGTTACCTTGTCATGAGACACCCTCCTAAGTCCTAATATAATTTGAGGCTTTACTGTTGCCGTTGCTCCTGAGTACAAAAAGGAGGTCGTCCAAGTTATATTTTGGCATGGTGTACTCACTTCCGTAGTTCTTTTAACTGGATGAAGGATAACGATTTTCATTCAAAATACAATGATGAAATAACTACTTTTGTAGTGTTATGGCAATGTATAACATTATTTGTTGAATATTTCCTGTTTCAAGCGAAGATGTTTTTCCTTTGATCGACTTCATGGACCATATCGATCAAGTAATGGTTTACAGACACTGAGTTACATATACTTTGGAGGCCTAGCAAGATGTTTAATGGTGTGGTGGCGACATGCGCTCATCTCATAAAGCAGCTTTCAATGCAAAGAGATTTTGCATATCTTAGCCAGACTATTAAGGCCGCTCCCTATAGCATCCGGCCATTAATGATATGATCTTGCAAAGTTTCAGATCGATCTATGCATCCACTAGTTTTGCACATATTAACCCTAAAATCCCCGTTCCCGGCCTACACCATGAGGGGGAGGGGGAGACGCTATTCTTGCAAATTTATGTCAAGTTTTTGACGCCTATGGCTATAAAGTAAATGGCAATGCAGTGACGAATCTAACTTTTCTTTTACCTTTTTAATCATTTTCCTACTGTTCACTACCATATTTACCTATTTTCCAAACAGATGAGTAGCCAGTGCACCTCATGCTACCCCTAAATCCGCCTCTCGGATGTTTGAATGTGACATCTGTAGAGATATAATTGTTAGCATACTATTTTTCCAGACAAGACACTACTCATGAAATTACATACTCCGTATAAGTTTCATTAATGTGTTCCCTTTACTCTTAAACTTGGGAACGAGCCATAAATCTAGTAGTACCTGATCTGATATGTGCGCACTTATTGATAGTTACATATTTGATCTATTCAGCTTTATGCATCAAATCAGATGCAAGCTATTCATGTCGCCATTGTATAAAGGTACTCAAAGACTATTTACTTCTAGCCTCAGATGCATATGTAGTAACTAGTAAGTAGAAACATGAATGGTAATTAAGCATGGAAATTTTTAAGAGGTTTAGCAGTGGATGAAATTTATAAGAATTTAAAAATACAAATTAAATGACTCTTGTAAAAACTTAAACTCCTATAAGTAATGTACTCTAAACTTTGGAGCATTTCCAGTTTTTAAGGCAAGAAACTTCTATATTCATTTCAATTTATCTACTCAATGACTTTCAAGAATCGATAATTTGTAGTCCAAACATGAAGCACGGGAATCACCTTAACGAAGTGGCAGGGGTTGGATGCGACCATGAATTTACAAGCGGTGTTAAATGAATAGCATGGACAATATCAAATGTGGGTGAGGTCAACGTACGCCACCACCCACATTTAATCTGCTGATGAACATGTAAGGAGCCATGCATGATCGACGACGACCAAACCACAGAGAAACAAGAACAACTACAACGACGTGTACAGTTACGTATCGATCTTCACCTTTCATATATTGTTGTAATCAATGTACTACCCTTTTGTATCATCATCTTTTACCTCAAGCAAAAGGCATAATCCATTTTGTTGCAAGGAATGTCCTAAGGTTATGAACAACCACATGCCTTCGTATTTATTGCGCCCCATTTCCTGGTTAAATGTTGTCACCCTTTAGCTGTAGACATTGATCACCTTGAGGAAGATGATGTAGTGGTCCTTGGTCAAGTGGTGCAACATGTGTAGCTCATGACATTTTACCAGAATCACATTGACGGTTTGTAAGACTTGAAGTTTCTAAGATCGAGAGATTTGAGCCTATAACAGTAGTATACGAAATTATGAATCCATTCACATGCTGAAAACACTTTTGTTTTTGACATTTGAATTCGCAATGGTTACTTTCTTTGCGCTGCGAGTGAACCCTGCATAAACGTAATTGTACACAAACTACGCACATTCGTTGTCAAATTGTATTAGCAGTGTGACATGTCTTGATTTAGAAGGCCCACATGCATCTCAAGAAAGATGTCTCCTATAGCTACCATTAGGAAGTGTCGAATATGAATGAGACGGAGAAAAATTTCACTTCCCATCTTAATCAAATGAGCGAACTCAAATATTTTATTTTGCCTTAGCTGCAACTGATTAAAATTTGTTTTTGTCTAAACAAGAGTAGGTTTGAGATGTTTGCATGATTTGAGACTAGATGTTTGCACTTGTCTCAGGTGAGTAAACAGTGAAAATAGAGTCTTGTGATGAAAAGCAACATCTACCTGCAGTTTCTCAAAATAGTAAACGATTTAACATGAATGACAGACAATTAGATAAAACAGGTCTAATCTACTGGTCCTCAATGTTTCAAACTGATTAGTCTTGAACTAAAACCAATAATAATGCGAGTTATTCGACTTGTACTGTTGTACATGAGTCTACATGGCCTTTATGTGTATGCTTAGGATCGAGTTGCGAACATGCGGTCCAGTTTCTATAACCCTCACCCAATGACGGATCTAGGATGTAAAGTAGTACTCCACTGTTTTCAACCATTTCCTGTTTTTTTTTTTTCCATTCACTACCATTTTTGGTGTAGCCGGAGCTGCAGAGCCGTCGCTATATCCCTAGCTAGATTCATCGTCGCTCTCAGCACTCTTCATCATGCACCAATTATGTGGCATGAAATGCAGGAATGCCAAAATAGCTTGTCAGAATTCTGTTCTGTTGTCTCTGTAACTTGTAAAAAGAATTGTCTCCTTAGTAAAAAAAGAACCCGACTAACAGTTGAGACAAGATATTGGAAAATCATAAAAACTTTTAATGTCCATAAGCACATACTTACTTCACAAGCACTTGATCGATTATAGACTAATACCCCACCTCCTACTGAACCTTGCAGGATTTCTTCTATTTCATTTTATTGCCAAGTCGTAAAGTAAAAGCATACATTATTATTGCACCCGGATAGTTGCACTGCTTAATGACGTTAACTTTGTATACAAAGACAGAGTTTCAGTTCCATAGATTTGATATATCATCAAACAATCGCACTCGTGTATACTAATCTTTGAACTGCTTTCAATAATAGAGAAGAAAGATTGTACAATCTGTTATCCCTTCACGGCTTTGTCCTACCATTATATACCAATATAATGTTTCATGATCTGTTTTAGAGTAGAAAATTATTGGTTGAATGTTCGTTAAAAACAACCTTTTCTGTTATTGCAATGCAGAAGGCTCCCTGCCTCCCTACAACTGATCCCCATAACCAATTTGAACGAGTGCCTCTTTATAGCCGTATAGGCATCGTGATAATAATGTTTTTACATCTATTAGAGTAGTTTAGCCTTTGCCTTAGCTTAAACTTGTCTTATACTCCGTAGTATCTATTTTTGCAATAAGCATAGCTTGCTAGGAATGCGATGAAAAGACGAGCCGAAAGTATCCTCTTTTAGCATCTCCATCTATAACAGGTCACCTTTAAGAGTTCCTATCACATTCGGTTCGCTCGAAAAGATTGACAATGTGCAGTTGGGAATCATTCACTTCATTCATCAACCTCCTTTGACAGTATTTAGATACAGCATGAACGTGAAGTATTACAATCACCACATGCACGGGGCATATTCGCACACAATACCAAAGAAACAAAACAGGTCCTTCATAATTCAACCACTACTAACCCCTACAAGTAGTACTCCTCAAGCATTCTTTCCACATACACACAAAAAAGGGACCTACAAAAAGAACCATAAACAAACAAAGAAATCAATGATTGAGCTAACTCTACATCAACACTAAATCCCCCACCTTTTCTTTCAGGCCCATTGTGTGATTACTAATTTGACAATCACCCTCTCACATAAATAATTGACCCATAAATATTAGAGAGGTTTCAAAAGATTAACATGAGAGGCTAGGTACCAATTTGATAACTACTCTCGATGAGTACATCTCATTGTCCTTTCATGAAAGAAGCCATGAAACCATAGCTTGCTCCTTATCAGAGTCCACCTCTGGTGCCAAGTCACAGAATAGTGGTGCTTTGATCAGGTGATCATCATCATTTTCCCATAGCCAAGAAATGATCTGCTCCTTGTCATTCCACAGCTGAAATTCCTGCCCTACTCCATCAACCATCCCTATCTCCCAATCCCAATCTATCCCTCCATCTTGATGATCAAAGTATGATGATGATGAAGCTGTTGATCCCCCACCATTGCATCCTGTGGAACTGCTTACATTAGCTGTGTTGTTACTACTACTTTGCTCATGATCCTCCCCAACTGGGCCCTTATCCATGGGGGCACTGGGACCCACAGGGTTTACATCACTTTCCTCATTTGTTGTGGACAAAAGCCCATCAAGGCCCATTATGTCTTCAATACCCAACAACTCTGACTCTTGATCAAACATTAAATCCTGGCCACTCTCATTGTCTGCATTATTCGGACCACTATGATTTCTATCTCTTGCTAGGTTACTGTCTAGTGTTGGGCCCATTTGTGGTGTAACATTAATATAGTTACCACCCTTATTGTCATTTCTACCTTTTAGCACGGCTGATGGCAACAAAGGCTCAGTGTTCTTGGTGTTTACATGGTTATTATTGATGGCATTATTAGTTCTGTTCCTTTGCATGGCAGCTCTGCTTGTTCTTCCCCCTCGGCGCTTAGGTGGCGCGCTCACATTGCTCAAGTTTATGATGTTTGATTCTCCATTAGGCCTTCTATATGTGTGGATTTTCCTGCTTAGATGAGAGTTCCAGTAGTTTTTGATCTCATTGTCCGTTCTTCCTGGTAATTGCCCAGCAATGGTGGACCACCTGTATGAATTTCAACAACCATTTGGGATATAAAGTCAGCAATGTAAGGTTACACATATGAATAACATTTGAGAGTGTCTACATTTATAGCACCACTTTGGCGGTTAGCAATGATTTGTAATTCCTTCGTAGGTTGTAGTACCAAGTACTAGTAGACATTACTAATGTGCTCCACTATTTTTAGTTATGGGAAATGGAGGTTTTTCTTAACATTGATCTTTGTTGCTAAGACGAAACTATAATTGTCATCTGCTGAAGCGCTAGTATAATTGCTCTACCTATGATGATGGGTTCTTTCATTTCATTGTATCAAAGGGGAGGAAATACGATAGCGCATTTAGTGGCTAGATATTGTCCTCTTGTTGGGATAAAAGTTGTATTATTAGATAATTTTTCGTAAAGTATCATGACTTTGTCGGAGTTTGATATCAATTAATAATACTCTCCCCTCCCTCTTAACCCTCAAAAAAACAAAAAGGCAAATTAGAGTATGATGGCGCTTAACGTCATCTGAAGACCATTGCTGCTACGGAAATTGTTTCCCCCAGATATTCCCTTCGCTATATGATCACGTTACCAAATTTTCTAAGTATGACATGGTTGATTTATGAAAGGTACAATGAATGTTATTACGTACCAAACACATGATGTTGATTGAATGCAATGCTATGTAACTTTGTTCGAACTCAAGTCTTAACTTTTAAATGATCGTTATTAACTTACTATAGGTGTAACGGAAAATCTTTGAGTCTCCTTTATATGATAAAGCAACATGTAAGTCAAAGACAAATTAATGAAGAATAGACCTAAAACGAGATCAACTTGCACATACTAATGACACTTATAATGGCATAGTACATATATACTATTAGCAACTTGGCAGTACGACATAAAGGGTAAAGTGCTTAACTATTTTCCTACAACGACTTCGGATATTTTGGTTAGTAAACGTATAAATATACGACTATAATTTTTATGGTATGAAAAAAAAAACGGCTACTCCATGTATGGTCAGAATGAATGCTCAACCACTTTTTCGTTGATTTCTAAAACTCCCACCGGTGGAATTTAACTAGGACAACGAAAATGCCTGTAAGCAAATCAGTCCTTTTTGCATGAAGCTGACCCATTTGACATGTCATACCGTCCTATAAAAATCAACCTTGGTTTACTAATAAAATTAAAAAAAAATCAAGAAAGAAAATCAACGGGAAATTTTCAGTGTTATTAATTACTCCGTTTATCTCTCATTCAAAAATATTGTATAATAATTATATTTTTCTTGGAAAATTGGTGTATGCATGTAAATAAAGTGATAGCAATGTTGTCATTACCACCTTTCCACATTGAAATAGGAGTTTGATACTCATAATACTTATTTAAGGATTTTCCTATTTTTAACATTAAGTTATACAGTATTATATTTCTTTTTTGAGTCAAAAAAATATCGTAACTAAGTTGACACATGTAGTCTTCATGTTACTCCGTATGTTTTAGCTGTGTTTTGTATATATCTTTATATTGTACACATGTGTAGATATATGAAATATATATACTTTTATCTGTATATCGATTGTTGCTAATATACACATGTATAATTGTATTTCGAATTATTTTCTATGCTGAAAGTTCCACTTCATAAAGTTCTGAAAATAAAAAGAAAGGACAATGCGAATTTCAATTAGTTTGACACGTTGTTTACGTGCATACATTCAAGCCACGCCTCTCAAGCCTCTTAGCATTTAATTTTCTTAAATAAATGAAAGGGGGCTTTAAATAACTTCAACTAACAAAATTTATTGTGTGGCAATAATACACTTTTTGCTGTAAAAGAAGGAACAAAGATCTGTGCTCAAATAACTATTAATTAACTATTACTTCTGTACTAGTAATACTCGAAAAGTTAACTAATGATCTTAATAATTACTAAGCCGACATTTCATATAGCACATAGTACTCATACTTTCAGGTAATTTAGTTAACAAATGATAAACTGACCTATTACCCAGAGTAGCATGGAGCTTAATGATCATATTTTCCTCTTCGGGTGTAATGTTTCCTCTCTTCAAATCAGTTCTCAAGTAGTTTATCCACCTTAATCTGCAACTCTTCCCACACCTCAAAAGCCCTACATGTACAATGTGAACCATACACAACCAATTGTTTTTTAGGCATCAAAACAGGTAATCAAACCACTGAAAACTCAAACATTGGACAAAAGAAATTTATCGTTCCATATACAGTATACGCATAAATCCGGTGTCCATTATTATCTTGTTGACTCATGCGCTTAAGGGAGCCAAAAATATTAATTACTAGGAAATTATGCACGGACGTATGAAGAGAGAGTCATACTAATATCAACCTCTTCTATCTATAAGACCAAATAAAAACAAGTAAGGGGGACTATCTCTGTTTTACCATATAATTTAGGCTCCACTCGTATCATACACATAAAACCAATATGAATAGCCTTTATCTTTTCTTTTCTTTTCTACGAAAAAATAGCCTTTTCTAGTCAAAGCGTCAAAGAATTTGTGGGATCCACACAATACTCACTACATATAAAAATTAAGTTTACTTATTATTTTGTTAAAACCACCAAATAGCGGATAAATAAGTGCTCGATTGCATGTTATATTTTTATATAATATGAGGAATATAAAGAAGACACAGGATTAATAAGGAGTACAATGTATCCAACAAAATGTAGATTATGAGAGCTCGTTTACAAAAACTTGGGTTATATATGTACGTACGTGTAAATTCAATCCTAACTAATACTCTAAGTCTTAATTTCATTGGTTGAGAATATAACATGACTTAGACAATATGAATAAAAAATCTTGAGCCCTTTTACAGTTAAATGTCCAGATTTTACATATGATAATGACTACACATTTTACTCGATCAAAACTCAAATATTTTGCTTCAAATATTTTTCCATTTGACACAAAAACATTTTGAAGAAATGGAGGTTCATTTCATGCGGAAACAAGTTAGTTTTATTCTCAAGAGAACATATAAGATTTAAGATGATAGTGATAGATGAACTAGCTAGAAGCAAACCTGCATTCTTAGGCAATGACCTCCAAGACCCTTCCCCATGCTTTTGAATGTACTTCGTCAATTTGTCATCCTCCTCAACCGTCCACCTTCCCTTATTTAGTCCGACCTTCTCACAACACGGGGCTCTCCCCATCCTTGCCTCGGCCTCCGCCTTGTAAACAAATGCACAACTATGGTGATGATATATATAGATTGAATTTGATCAATTGTTCAAAGTAGTGCTAGCTTTGTTAATGAAGGACTGAAGAAGTGGTTAAACAAGAGAGCGTGTGAAGTGTGTACATGTAAATATGTACTACTACTGCATCAATGCATGGGAAGGAGCTAGTATGTGTACAACGATACTAGTACTAGTAGTAGTAGACTGGTAGCAAGGCAACATGACAATAGGGTCAGACTATATAAAGCCTCACCATCTGCTTAAATAAGAAAGTAAAGTTAAAAATAAGCAAAAAGGTTTCCAAAAAGTGAGGGCAAAGTGGGCCCACTACAGGGAGAAGGATTTAGCGGCCGTAGATTGGGCCACGTCGACGGGAGAAGGGAAGGCATGCAGCGTGGCGTTTTCATAGTCGAGAGCCTCGTGACGGGGCTCCCATCCCCCCACGTTGATCCAGATTTATTTCTCTCTAAAACGAGCTAGCCACACTCTCTCTTCATAAACTTTTTTAGTGCTATTATTCATCGGAAAAACTGCATTTTTCTAGGACCATCATCAAATAATGAAGCGACAATAAAAGTAATTGCATGGGCTATATCTATCTAGACTTATATGTACGAGTAGAACGGTAGAAGGCTAGAAGTAGATAACTTCTTTGGTGATAACAGTTATACAAATTATTATATAATCGAAAATTTCAAATAAAATGGTCTGATGATAAATTTTGGTCCGGTTAGTACTTGACACTGAAGTAAAGGGAATCTCTTTTAAGATTATCATAATAGAAGCACGAAATACTTGGATTTGGTAATTTGATCATGAGTTGTGATAGAGTTATGGAAGACATATCAACTTTTAAGATGAAATGTGAGCTTTCTGGATAAAATGGTGGACTTTTAAAAATTTATGTACTAAGATATTTTTATGTTACCTTTTTATCTTGGAATTCATATGAACAATATTATCATAACTCTTGTGCACACCATTCAACTGAAGTATTCGTGATAAAAGTACATCCTATAAATTGTATAGGTGAGTGGATAATATTAGTCCATTTAATCGACTAGTGAATCATTCCAAATATCACAGCTAAAATAATGCATTCGTAACTCTAAACCACTTGATAATTTATTGGTTTTTGTCTTGACTAAAGTAATGGTTATTGTTTTTAATGTTGGCTGAGAGGACTAGAAATGACAACTTCCCTAGTACCCTCTAGTTTTGTCTTTCCCCTTCTTATATGCTGTCCCAAGTCCCAACTATATTGAATTGGACATTGATTCTTTAATTCTTTTGTTGAGCTACTGCCTAGCTCCACGTCGTGCTTTGCCTGGGATTTCCTTGATCCGGCAATAATCAATTGGATTTGTGATACCCTTTATATTCCATTATATATCATCAACCTACATTTTGGCTTGTTTCGGTCATCAAGGGGATACTTTACAGATTTACTACTCCGTATAAGATATTTGGGTTATGTTTGGCACGTCATTTCAGGTAGTTTATAAGCTAATATTAACTTGTTTGACTGAAAAACACTTGTTTGACTGAAATCAGAAGTGTTTGGTAAGTGCATGTTCTTAGTAGCTTATAAGTCTTTT
>CAAKMY010039038.1:0-13921 GCA_901111285.1 Corrigiola litoralis
ACTCTACATCCCCACCCTTGCCCACACCCATGAAAATACGCCCCCTTGCCCCCTGGCCGACGTTGCTGACCCCACCCCAACTCCACGATCTACTCACTTCCCATGCCTGACATCCCCCCTTCCTCTCCCACTGCGACTCACAACCCATCCCTTCCCCTCCCCCTACGACCCACCTCTTCTTCTCTCCCTGCAACCTACAGTTTAGATGCGCTAAGGTATTCCCTCCCAGATTCCGTTTTAGAGCTTACAATCTACAGTAAATGTAAGCTTTTGTTTGTGGTTTTGGTGTGGTTTCCGGCAAAATTTGTGGTGCTTGTGGTTGTTAAGATGAGACAAATGGCGGCAATACGTGGGGAAGGGTGGGAATGGTAGTTGTGCTTGCTGTGGTGGTGGTGGTGAAAGGGAAATGGGAGCAGCGAGGGAGTAGGAGAAGGGGGAAGCAGAGCAAGGGTCAGGGGAGAGGGCGGGGAAAGGGGCAGAGGAGCAAAGGAGGGGGTGCGGTGGTGGAGGGGGGGGGGAGGGTTAAGTTGGCTATAGGACTTAATTTTTCAATAACTTAACATTAATTATCCCATATTAACGTCAGTTAGTGTTCCGTCCATTAAAACCTATTAAAATCCAAAAAACTAGTTAAAGGTTATACAAAAATAAGTCACAAAAGTAGAGGGTTATTTTAAGAAAAAGACGACAATACCTCAGGGTGACTCAAGGAAATATCTCATTATTACTTGGTAGATCCAATTCAAATTTTCATATTCCCCTTTTTTGAGGGAGGGAAATACAAAACTTCTGAGGCATGAGAAAACACATGAAAAACATGACTACCCTCATGCAGGAGAAAAAAGAGATGACACGAGACGCTACACTACACAACCATACCACTATACTTGTGCATTTGGTCGGGGCCCCTCAAAAAGGCCCTGGCGACCCTACTTTTTAAGGGTCATGACCCGACCCTTACGGCTATTGGGTCGGGTCATAACGGGTCGAGTCAATTTTTTTGTTTAACATGACAGGGTGGGTCAACAGGGGGTCATGAATAATAAAAGTCAACCTTTTTTCTCTAAAAACGAGTCGGGTCGATGCGAGTCATATCAACTCGCGACCCGCATTGACCCAACCCATGTTCATTGCGAAAATCTTAAAGCCCACCCTTATCCGCCCCATTTTATTTTTGACCCAACCCGCTCTATTGAACAAGTCTACATACCACCACAAAAAGAGGTTGGGTGGGTCCACAAACATGGGTTATGACCCTTAACCATAGGTATATGATTGACACAGTGCATAGTTACACAATCAAGCACACACCATATGACTAACAAAACTCATCTCATGCAAGCAAATGCAACCCCCCCACCACACCATTACACATGAAACTCCTTGGCCTAAACCTTTAGTTTGTAGTCCCCTGGCATCCTTTTTTCGTCATTATCCACATTTCGACCATTAGTTAGGCACATACTATGACAGCCGGCCATTGTGCTCAATCTCAATTTAGAAGAATTTTCATATACTTAAGCACTCCTTGTAGCAATGCGGACCCATACAAGGTACAAGGGTATAACATAAGACAAAACTCATTTATATAACTGACAAACATACTCAAAGGAGTCACTACCCTCAAAATTCAAAACATCTATTTTATGTTTGTTTTTGGGTATCCAAGAGATTACTTACGTGTACAAAAAGAAATCATGTCATTAATATTTATTTTTTAAGCTCATTTTTGCCAAACCACTTTATTTACATCACATACACAAGATTGTCGTATTTAACGGGCATATAAGAGATTGGTGAGCCCCTAAAACCACTTACTAATCCCATAGGCAATACATCTATTATTCTCATCTCATCTTATAAGATAAACCAATTTAAGGAGTTCAACATGACTTTCATGGTAAAGCATGAATGCCAAGTTCAACATGTAGAGAATATTTTAGGATTGTGGTGCAAACTCTCAACTTGTGACTTTATATATAGTTTAATTTTGACCTTCTCATTTCAATGGGGCTCGCCCATTTTTCATTCACATGGTTTAATTAGCTACGCATACTTCAATAATTCCAAGTCTTCTAAGAGTTGAACTTTCGACCGATATCTCTAGTCCTCATCTATATCTCTAGTCCTCATCTGGTCCAAAGTGTCAGGAGTATCCTTAGGGGTCTCATAACTCCATGCATCTATCAAGGAACACGTGAAACCGTTTCTTTACTTCTTAACATTTGTGCACACGTCATTTACATTCATAGATTGAGCACATTTGCTTCTGTTCATTTCATTCTTTTCGCTCATTCTTTCTTTAATTTCTACTAATCAATAGTAGGGTCGATCGTAACACTAGGCTCATTCTAATGACAAACCAAAGAATATAGGCTAATATTTAACAAGGCTTACTAGCCATTCAATATCATGGTTCCGGCCATTTTGGCTCGTGGTATTAATTAATAAGTCATATAATTGCTCCTAATTGCATGAGTCACATGCATCATGATCAATTGTCATTTCTTCATATTACGTTTCTTCATAATATCTTTGATTTTTGCATTGAAAGGAGATGAATGTTTGTTCTAAGATTTGGTCGAATTATGGGACTTATAGAATTCGTATATGCAATAACAACAAGTAGATGATCAATTGCCATGAAGCTAGAACATAGAGAACATTTAATTAGGTGATAACGTCAAATCCGTTTCTTTATCATATTTCCAATCACTTTGAATCAAGAAATAAGGAAGATTAGAAGAATAGATCATAATTTTTGTAATTATTTGGCTCATTGATAGCTTCAATTCAAGTCTTATTAATATTTTGTGTATTAAGACATGTGTTCAATTCTAGCTATAGTCGCTTAATTTGCAGGAGCTCTTGTTCTCACTAACTCCAACGATGCATCTCGGCGAACACCAACAATAGTTCTGTAGTCTCTAACCTCTATACCTTGAGCATTGTGATAAAAGGAAAACCATAACATGATTGCTGAAATTCGGTGCCTTGGGTCTCGTGATACCACAAAGTTCATTTTTCCATACATCACTCTTCCAGTCTTCCTTATTTTCTTTGGCCTGTCCCACAATCAACGCGCATTTTACATCACAGAAATAATAAAATCTCTCACCTTTGTACACTGCTTTACCTTCGTTACTTTTTACTTTCTTTCGATGAGCATCTGGACTTTTAACGCATAAGCGACAGAGAATCTTAGGACAAACACAGCCAAAGGTCTTCATTTTCTTGCCTTTCCCACGAAAATTATCGCTAGGCCTTACTAACGAAGAAGAGGAAGGACATCATATTTGTCTAGGCAAAGGAAGCAAGCAACATTATGGGTTCCGGTAATGGAGATAATTTTATAACTGTTGTCGCTAAGAACCTTGATGTCCTTGCAGGGTAAGTCGCTTATCGCTTTGCTTTAACTTCTGAATGGTTTTCTATACTTGTTCTTAGCTACTTTGTTTGATACATATCTATATTCAGTACATGGTGGTAGTGTCATGATTTGCTCTTAAAATATATTTACTTGTAGTTAGCTAATTATTGTAGTATATTTACTTTTTACCTGATCTGAAGTTGATACTTACATTGTTCTTACTTGCAGGCCGCTAGTGGCTCTTGTTTATCCTCTGTAAGTTCCTTTATTCCCTTTTTCTTAAACATTAAACTGTGAATATATGTCCTTGAGCAAAGAATAAAATGTCCACACAAGTTCGCCAAATTCTTACAATAAGATTTTGGGACCCTAAAGCATTACAAAAATGGATCGACCCCGCAACTTCAAAAAGTACTGCATTGTATGTACAATTAGGCAACTCGTTTGTACAGTTTCATGAGGTTTATGCATGATTTTGGTATGGTCTAAGGCTCTGAGCAATGCTCCACATGGGACGTTTGTGCATATTTTGGTGTATGTTAGCAATGAAACTCACTAGTTGGGGAATAGAAATTATTCACACCCATCAGTCGATCACCAGGTGTGTTAGAATAGGCAGTTAAAATAAACCATCCTTTTTCTGTCAATAATATGGTGGCTTTGTACCCTTTTTTTTTTTTTTTTTGCCTTTTTTGCCTAGGGGTGATACTCACTTAACTTTGGGTACTAGCCTCTCACATTGGAGGGTAGCGCCATCTCATTTTCCAAGCTGTATTTCATTTCCCGGCTCTATGAAGCCATTGTGCATGATTTTGAGTTCATGACATCAAGTGCTGCTAGCAGATGTTTATGAACTTTAATTTTTACCAATATTTGCTAGAAACGTAAGCTAATTAAAGACTTTGTTTGTCTATTATTCATAGGTTTGCTTCAATCAAAGCTATAGAGAGCGGTTCAAGGGTCGATGACCAACAATGGCTTACATATTGGGTGCTATATTCCTTGATCACAATCTTTGAACTTTCATTCGTCAAAGTTCTTGAATGGTAAGCAACTGCAAGTTATGATACAATTAGATAACTCATTTTCAACTATATAAATGCATACACTAACTGGTATTGCATGACTGCATCCTTTGCAAGCTCATTCTAGTGGCATAGACCGCACACTTGGTCATAAAGGCCCGACTGGCCTGGGAAATGCAACGAGTAGACTTTTGCATCATTCGTTATATATAGCTGAATGTGTTAGTAACATCTTCTGCTTGGGTTTAATTTGATTGATATGTTTCAGGTTCCCCATATGGAGTTACGCTAAGCTTTTCTTCACATGCTGGCTGGTCCTGCCTCAATTTAATGGGGCAACTTATGTTTATAAGAATTTCATCAGGCCTTTCTACATGAACCCTCCCAAGACAACTTCCACAATGTGGTATATACCAAAGAAAAATCCATTCAGTAAGCAAGATGATATATTATCTGCTGCAGAGAGGTACATTGAAGAGAATGGAACGGAATCATTTGAGAGGCTTATTAGAAAGGTATCAAAGCGTTATCTTGCTAGCACTTACCGTCACATTCTTGATCCCTCCTACCATTGTGCAAATTATGATTTAAAGTCGGAAAATCCATAGCATTGGCTCCTTATCATTTAGGTGTAGAATGACAACTCTTTTCACACCAAGCTCTCGCGCTTGATTGATTATATTCAATTAGTAATCTTTGTACGGAAAGCTGATGATATATCTGATTAACTAATTGCAGGCTGATAGAGAAGCAAAAGCAAGGAGGAAGCACTACATGATTTTCGAAGAGGACGATAAATACTATTGAAGCTAATCTTTAAGAGTTAATTAGTCAGCTTTGCTTTTGCAACGCAAGAAAATGAGGGGAAAAATGCAAATGCATTTCGTTTTGCTGACTTTGTTGAACTCCTGATTAGTTTAGATGTAAATATGTCGTATCGATCAGACTGTTTTGGCTCATGAGTTCTAACCAGTTTCTCATGTCTCCGCGGAAAACTTATCATGGTGTGGTGGTGTTTGAGGATATAGTCCTATCATGGATTCTTTAAAGTTTATTCATAGTCAGAGTTTATTATAAATGTTACGAGTAGTATATATAAATACATGCTAAATCACTTAATTAAGGAGAAAGTGTAAATAAAACTATTACTATTATGAATAAACTTTACATGATAGAGCTAACTTTCAACTTAAGAAGATCTCAATGTAATTTGAACTCACCAAGACGAAATTTGCCAAGTAACAACAGTATTGCATAAGGTTTGCAGGTACTCATTGTCTCTAAATTGATGACCCTATCATGCATAGATGACTATTCCTTTTGTCTCAATCAATTCTTTACGTTTTACTTTGAACCACATACAGGGCGACAAAATATTAAACTTACTTTCATAATCAACACCACACATGTCATATTTTTAATGGCCGGAACACAGATAACGTGGTGCTTCCAGAGCACATAATTATTTCTCCAAAAATAGACCCAACACGTACTCAACCCAAAATCTCTAAAGGACAAACATGACTTTTTGACTTGAAACCAAATAACTAGTTAAATATAACAATGTGAAACTTTATCCATTGAACAACCCGAATTCGACCTACACCAATTAATTCGAAGTTATTGGACCACCTACCCGACCCAGTTGACAGGTCCAATTGTAACCATGTCAGCACTCCAACGGGGGCGAGGTCTGCCCCGTTATTACATTGGGCTCCATACTTAGGCCCAGGCCACAACCAGTGGGCCGGGGGCCCTGCAAGCTAAACTCAGGACCTTGTTGCCACCATATGTATCACGTGAGTTCTAGAAACGAAAGGGAGATGATATAGGCCCACCGGGTGGGTACCAATTTGGTGCCCACCCTCTCACAAACATTTTATGGATTTTTAAAATTAAAAGGAAATTAAAAAGGTGATGTGAGTGGGTGGGTATTTAAGTGACAACCACCAGGTGGGTGAGTTTGATTTTCCGAAACGAAAAAGCAAACCCGGAAATATAACCAAATCACTTTATCAGGCCCACAAAAGAGAAACATAAACCCTTTTAGTGGGCCCAACATCTCCCTTTTATGGGCCCACTGTTGTCATTATCTCAGATATCTTGCTTATGTGGCACTCCAACAGATTTTTTTACCGTGGCCCACTTTCTCTCTTGTCAGAAACAGACAAACAGACAAAACACAACACAACACATCAGAACCTAACACAACAAAACCAAAAAAACAAAAAAAAAAAAAAAACGAAAAAAAATAAGAGAGAGAAAGAAACATTGCACGTTACAATTTCAACTTTCATCAAACAAATTTTGACAATTTTTCCCTAAAAATAAGATATATTAATCGTTTATATTTGACGAATTCGTATTAAAAAGTCAAATCATCTAGTACATTTTATTTCATTGTGGTTTTGAGGAAGAAATTGTTTGATTTTTTGGTCAAATTTGGGTTGAGAAATTAAGGGAGCTCAATTTAATTAATCCAGGATTTTATTTTTGGGGTTATTCATTGTTGAGTGAGGGGTTTTAGCAGATAATGATATAAATGAGCTGGGGGGTTGTTGTTGTTACATATTTATATGATTGAAGAAGATTAGGTTGATGGTGGTGGTGAGATTATGAGGGATTTATGGAGTTTGTAGTGTTAGTAGAATTTCTTTTACGGAGGGACTGAATTTATGGACTTATTTTTGGGGTACTTGTTCAAATGGGTGATTTTTCGAGGCGAAAACAACGAGTTAAATGGGTGATTTACAGGGTAGGGGTAGCCCCGCCGAGAGGGACCTTGACCAGGTATAATTCTTGTGGTTATGTTTAGTTGAATGTATGTTATTGTGTGCTTGCTCAATTGTTGTGATCATTTTAGTCAATGCTTGTTATGCTTGTTGCAAAATTGTTATGGTAATGTTAGTCAAAGTTGTTCAATTGTTGTATATGAATGTACACAAGTTCGTTGAAAAGACCGTCTACTTTTATGATAAAAGACGACGAACACTCTGTAAGCTAAATCAATTCAAGCTTCCCGCAAGCCCATGTCAAATCAGAGATTTATGTCCCTTTGTTGGATCAACATTGCTCCTTTGTAAAAAAAGACGGTCTCTCCCCAGACTTTGTAATGAATGTATATGAAGTGTAGGCCCATTGATGGAATTTACTTAATGTTACATTGTGTTGGAAATGCATGTGTTCTAGGCGAAAGTAAGAACTTTGTGTTACTGGAAGTGTATTTCCTGCTTATTGAATTGAGTGGGAAAGTGAAGACTTCTCTTTTTTTGTGGGTGTGTGTTTGGACAAGTAAGGGAGGATATATGGAATGAACACATACGTTATGGTTACGAGTAGATATCGATGTCTGAAACCGATAAGGAATGAAATAACATGAGAATATTTTGTTATGCACCCATTTGCTTAAGAGCAAACAGCGAGGCATAGCCGTTGTTTAGTGAACTTCCGCTTAAACCCTTTGGTTTGGTTTTGTGGCCGTTGTTTTATCAATTAGTGTATTAGGGAAATAGAGAAGTGGTATTATTCTCTTCGATTTTCATTAGATTCGAATGCTTAGGAAAAGATAGATTTCGGCTGAGTTGTAGTAAGATTGCATGTGATTCAAAAGAACATAGAAATACAGATTTTATTTTTAGTTCTTTTGGTTACCTTGTATAGAATCTTCTGGATCTGCAGTGTCGATTGATATTCTTAGCTAGAAGATGAACCCTTTCCAGTCATGCTTAGTCTCTTAAGTGAGATCAGCAACCACATTTAGGATCATATCAATAACGTTTATTAGTCATCGCCAGTCATCACCTGTCATTTGTTCGTCTGTATTGCTGGACAAATGACAAATGAGAATTTAGTATCAGTAGACATCTCTATGGTGGGGATAGGAATTTGGCATTTTCCAAAGTAATTGAAAGCAGGTTTGCCCTTGAGACTTGACAGGAACCTATAGAAAGTTTTGCTTTTGAATCATGTTTGCTGCTCTAGTCCTTGAATATTTATATATCCAATAGACATACTGCATGCTCTCTTTCCTCCTACAACCTTATATTTCTGTTAAATTTTTCATTTTCAACAAGCTTCACTACTAATTTCAGGCAGTTACAGCATTGAAGAAAGGGGCAACTTTGCTGAAGTATGGGCGAAGAGGGAAGCCTAAGTTTTGCCCATTTAGACTTTCAAATGTGAGTTTCTTATTGTGTATTTTGTACTCTGGTCACGTCTTGTTAGTATGAGAATTTTATTTCTTATTTTGTAGTTTGCAATGTTAATAAGAACGTAAAGCGACAAAAGTGATTTAAAATTAGGGATTGGATGCACTTGGTCCGTTATATCAAATTTTAAGAGATAATTAATAGGTCTACTTAATACTTTGGGTAATGGAGCTGTTTCTCCCTTCAAATTCATACTTTTACTTCTGTTTCTCAAATGACCACTGGTGTCGTTCATGCTTGTGTGTTTGACATTGGTGGACATCATCCAGCAGAAACAGCTTCCTGCATGCCCTACGTACTTCATCTGTTCCTGTTGTGCCAGCACTGGGATCAGATATAATTTTTTTTCCTGATGACTGTCTTGAGTGATGCATTTTTATCACGTCTAGTATTAACTTCTGCTTTTGGAGGGTGCAGGGGTCTCTTACTAGCAACCTTATTGCCTGACATGGTGTTGTTGCTTTATGTCTAAGGAGGCACATGTCAAGGAAGCTGGGTTCTCTTATTTACTAGCATTCTTGTTGCCTAACATGGTGTGGAGGGTTGTCGCTTAAAGTGTAAGGAGTCAGATATCCCTATCTTAACTTCTTTTGCTTTGGTAAACAGGACGAATCTGTATTGATATGGTTTTCTGGGAAGGAGGAGAACAAACTCAAACTCAGTCAAGTTTCAAGGATTATTCCTGGACAGAGAACAGTATGTCTAATCTTCCATCTTCTTATTGTCTAAGATTATGGTTGCATCTAATTTTAATAAAGATGAAAGAGTCATTGTTATTCAATTTGTTGGCTTCCGTTCACAGTAGACATGTCTAATTTAGTTGTCACTAGCTTCTACTTTGCTGTGAAGTGGCAAAAGAAACTATGCATTTTCATTTAAGGTTCTAATGTTATCAATTTTGTTTTGGTTAAGCTAATACATGTTGAATATCTGGCCCTCTCCTGGCCCTCTCCTGCTCTAGGCTGGAGCCTGAGAGCTATTGGGGTAATGGTATCATGGTATGGTTGATCTACTCCTTATCATTAGGCAACAACAACACGACACTCTTAGGATTTCGGAGGTTATGACTTTTCACCATATCATGGACAGGTGGACAACAATTGGGATTACCGGTCCCAAACTTGTGTCTTATCTCTTGTCCCACCCCTTCTTTTACTAGGAGATGTAAGAATTGATACATATATTAAATTTTTGTTTGATTGATATTGACGATATTTTAGCCATTGCATTAAGCTCAAGCTTTAAGCCCTCTCACCACCTTAGATAACTATATAACTTTGTATGTGAGCTTGTCATATATCAGGAGCTAAATGTGGCAAAATAAGAGAATAGTGGGAGAGGAGATGGGAATCGTTTGGGGCGATGGGTTTGCACTAGTTGGACAAGCTGTTTTCCCCTTGTTTTTAAGTATCCAGTATTTGTATCTACTTAAGATGACAACAATAAAGGAGAAGGAAAAGAGCTGTGTACAAAATAAATGAGATCTTCTGCTTTACCCTCACACAGCTTGTGTCCTTATGATTGATGTCCATGAAGAGATTGTATGATCTCTGAATTACCATGATGTGTGTGTGTTCTCTTTTCTTCTTTACACTCCGAGGACTGAGGGGGTGCTAAAGGGAAATCTTCTTGGTGTATACATATAGAAGTATAAGATCCTTACGCTAGACTGAAAAAAGTGATCATTTTTGCTATCTGAGGCAATTCCTTGGTAGCCGGTTGCTTATGGCGTAAAGTAGTTTTTATCTGCCACATGTATTTCCGGTAATCAAAATCGTGGACCAACTAACTACGATATCAAAAATTACCATCTAGGAAATTCAAATTGATTTCTCCTTTGAAGTGAGAAGAGTGATTTCTATCCCATTTTATTATTCCTGTAGATTCAGAGAGTGAATGCTCTGCGACAATGAGAAAACAGAGCAAGGTTACAAAGTGCTTTAGGTCTCTAGTGTTGGATGTTAGTGTTCATGTATATAGTAGAGGCGACCCCATACCACAATCGGGCATAGTCATCTTATGGAACAGGATATGCCTAATACTGATAAAGGAGGCAATTCTATGAAATCATGCACAGATCTCAGTTACCTCATAATAGCATGTCAAAGTAGGATCACGGATGACTATGTGAAGTAATTCAGAACCAGTAGATAGCTCAGTGATTACTTTCCAATTTGTTTCTTCGGTCCGAAACAGCCTTAGTCTCATCTTGTTGGCGCCGCAGCTGGCATGCTGGAGTAACAGTTCGCATAAGGAAAGCATCTCTGTAAGCTAGCTGGAGCCTGGAGATATAAATGTAGTGTCCTTGGATCATGAGAAGTCATGAGTAATAGGTCTACCGCTCAAGGTGCCCTGGCTAAAGTTCAGATGTATCGGCCCTCCTTGGTGTTTCTTGTCCTATTCTTTTCTGACCAAAAGTGGACAGGAACTAAGTGGTTCTGTGCCACTGCCTATCACCCTTAAGAACTATTGATGTTATGAAATTTGGGCTTTTGGTGGACTAGGTATCCAACTTATTGGTTGACAACCAAGAAATTTGGGGCTTTCCAGCCCTATGAACCATGCAGCTTCTGACTGATTATAGTATGGACAAGCTTTTTCGGCTGATTTTTATCTTGGAAATCAACATATATGTAGACCTTGTTACTTGAGAGCTTTATTTAATATCACTATTGTAAAAGCTAATCTCTGGTTGCCATTCACTGTTGATGCATGAAATTATATTAGAACCAAAAGATCTAGTCTCGAAAGAGAAAAATTGAAAGTGGAATGAAGACTATCAATCAGCTTTTCAGCCTGCTATGTTCTTCTATTAAATTTAGGGTATCTACGGACTTCCATTTCTTCTTCTTTTTTTTTTAAGCTCGTGTGCATAGTTCTTAGCTTTCTTTATTTCTGCATAGTTTCTGCTTATGGTAAATTCCAGAGAATAGAGAGGAAAATTTGGTGGACTATACTGCAATAAAATATCACATCATGAGGTTGGTGCTCATGACTTCTCTAGCAACTCCTCTAGTCATGTTGGATGAGGCATTTGTTAGATTCATTAGTATAACCAACAGTGGTAGTTAGATTCCCGTTACTGGATGTGCAACATTTGTTGTGTCTTAGGAGGGCTCTCTTTTTCAGATTGGTGTTGGGCCCACTTCTCTCGCTCCGAATTATCTTCAAATGATAGTTGGACATTGCGTCAATACTGGTCATACTTTCCCTAGAGTCAAACACTCATGCTTGTGATATAAAAACAATAGAAATAAAATTTCTGGGGCCACTTACATGTAGCAGATGGAGCATACGTTAGATTTATTTTTAAATTGATATAAAAACAATTGGAAAGTATTCCCCTTTTTCTGTTTTTCATTTTCTCATGTACTAGTAATTCATGAATTTATTTATCGTAATCTAAAAGCAACTTATGGCAACTTGGTAGTTCAAATGCACAACGCAATTATTTATCTCTGGGGGTGAATACTTACCTAGCCGCTTTGTTGGTTAATGCAACAGGGTTATTGTTAAAGAAATTCCGTTTTATCGATTACAATTTTACTACAAAACTGGAAAAGCTTGTAATATTGTTTATTTATTTTGTTGTGAGGATGTTTTATCCTTGTACTATGTACTTCCTTCGGATTAAAAGCAATCATTTAATCATAGCATACCATACTCCAGTGCTTCCAAGGAGGTTCTGCCTAAGCAGAGGTACGGGGCTCTTATGTGGACAGCGTTACCTGTACAATTCAAAAGAGGGTCTTGCATCCTTTCTCATCAAACTGCAAATAGATTGTTTCCTTATGGCTTTTATTGGATAGGTATTCAACTTGCCTACTACCCACGAAAAGGTCGCAAAAAGATTCATAAGTTATGAGATATTGATC
The DNA here is from genome assembly GCA_901111285.1 of Corrigiola litoralis. Lineage (NCBI taxonomy): Eukaryota > Viridiplantae > Streptophyta > Magnoliopsida > Caryophyllales > Caryophyllaceae > Corrigiola > Corrigiola litoralis. The sequence goes on from CAAKMY010039038.1 coordinate 12,479, forward strand.
TTTTTATTGAAATCTAACTATCGAAGTAGAAGAATCCATTAGAATCTTTCAACTTTATTAAACTGAGACTAAATTCAATCAACTCATGGTATGTCCTAATGACTCTTATGGCCTGTCATTCAGGTGGGTTATTAGGCATACAGTTCTACCTCTATGGTCCTAGACGGCCTTTATTATTGGCTAAGTTATAACATTCCTTGAGGGTTCTCTGTATAATTGTTTTATAGAGGATTTCACTAAAATGATTTAAGAAGCATTAGAGGACAAGAAGCTCTCATGGTATACATACAATATACAAATTAGTGCAGTGTCACTGAACATAGGTGGTTGGGGTTTCCTTACAAGTACCCACAACTTTAGCCTATAAAGAATCTACAAAAAGCCAACCTTCCCGACACATAATCAAGGCTGAATGTGACCTGCATATATTCGGGAATTTCGAGATTTTTTTAGTTGAGCACCTTAATATTTCTTAAATTTGTAGGCGATTAATAGTAATTAAAAGAACTGGTGAAGGTATGATAAATAAGTCACAGGAGGTAATCATTGACTTTAGTGTATAATATTGTTTTCTAGATTTCATTGGTATTGAATTGTTTGTGAGTTTTGATGGTTCTAGTGATGTGATGTATGTTATCTATCATTCAGGCAATTTTTCAGCGGTATCCTCGACCTGAGAAGGAGTATCAATCATTTTCTCTTATCTATAATGATAGATCTTTGGATTTGGTGAGTTGTCTTTCTTGATACTATGAGGACCCATTTTTTTGTCACAGCTGCAATGACAGGCATCTGTTCATAGTACTCGATGTATTTAATGCGTAAAAGAAATGGTTTTCTCCTACACAATGGAATTGTCTCTAACATTGTCATTATGTATTGTGGTCCTTGATAGATATGCAAAGACAAGGATGAGGCTGAGGTTTGGTTTGTTGCTCTCAAGGCACTTATATCTAGCAGTGGCTTCCGCAAGTCAAAAACTGAAGCAAGGGAGAGTGGTACATCAACGGATAGTTCAGTCACTCGGAGATTCTATCGCTCATTCTCATCATTTGTCTGTCATGAAACTTTCCCCTTTTTCATAGAGAAATTATTTACAGTAGCTTTAAGGTATCGGCTTATTATCAAAATAACCCCCATGTTTGCGTATTATCCAACATTAGTTGCTTTCTTCCAGATTTGTTGATAGCAAGCTAACAGCATTACTTTTTTTTTTTTTTTGATTGATTTGATCAGCTCCCCTCTCCCCTCTCCCCTCTCCCCTCCTTTTCTTTTCCTCCTTCCATGGCTTCCCAAGCATACATCTGTCTTCTACTCAATGTCATCTCGACCTCTGTCATGAATATAAAATAATGTCATTACTACTACTGCTATCTTCACCATCCCCATTCTCCTCTCTCTCTCCAATCTTCAACTGAAATCCCCCCCACCCCCCACCCCCCC
>CAAKMY010039039.1:0-15446 GCA_901111285.1 Corrigiola litoralis
AGTTAGCATAAAAGGAGCTAGAGGCCCGGTCTTCTTTCTCCAAAACCCAATTTTATATAAGGAAAGTCCCTAAAAGATCCCGCTACCTTGATCCATAAAGATGCTAGGTTGCTCCAAACCTAAACTAAAGGATGACAGATTCTAGAGAAAGCACTGGAGTCCCGTTCCAAGCAAAGACCCTAAACAGCTTCATAAAAGCACAAAATAACTTCCCTGAAAGACATAGTTTGCATGCTCTACTCTGTGTGTCTAGAACTCCATGTCGATAATTAGTTTCCTCAGTAAGAACATTCCACACAGCCAACCCAATGAAAAGGACATCCCAGAAAGCAGTGGTTAAAGTAAATGCAGAATCTCGTACAAAAATCTTTGACAGAGTGCCCACTGACCCTGCAGGCCACTAAACAACATAAAGAGGACATGATATAAAAAGGGACATCAAGAGTTTACTTTCAGAGCATAAGCCCATTAGAGAGCTTTGACATAGTTAGCCATAGAGTATTCAGTAGTATCACTAGTATCCCAGCATGAGTGGTTAGCATGGAAAAAGCCTGATACCAACCCTCTAGGATTTTGAGAAAACATAAGAATGCAATTCTAAAGGCTCCCTAGTTGGCACATATCCTATACTTGTATAGATTTAGCATTAAAGCACAGTGGTAGAGTTAGAGACAAGTATAGAGAAAAAGCAGAAAGGGTGGTGACCTGAAATCCCTAGAGCTCAGTCTTAAGCTTGGCATCTCCATTAGGCAGCGCGGCCTGGGCTTGCGCCATCCTTTTCATTTCCTACAAAAGGGGCATGATTTAGAGGTTATGGTTGGGGTATTGTATTGGTAAAACAAAAAAGAAGAAAAAAAAAAAGGGAGCGGAAACCAACAGCAGCAGCCTCGGCGCGAATATCCCTATAGGCGTGGACTTGAGTGGGAAAAGCCTGGTCGAGTTCCTGCAGCAGATGCTTGCGCAAAGCCTGCACAATAGAGGTAAGGAGTACTCCGTAAGTAATAGAATAGAATAGAATAGAATAGAATAGAATAGAATAGAATGATGGGAAGAGAGAAAGGCACCTTGAAGGAATCAGTTTTGCCTTTGGTGATCTGATTCTTGGCAATGCAGGAGTTGAGTACATCCCGGGTGAACTCATCCGGGTTCTTTCCCTCGTCTATCAAACTGGTGTATTGGACAATCAATTGATTAATTAAATAAATATTCAATAATAATAATAATAGAGAGAGAGAGAGAGAGAGAGGAAGGCGAGAGAGAAGAGAGACTGACTTGAGAACCTCGAGGGGGACCTGAATGTTGCACTTCTCCGACAGCTTCGTCATCTTATCCAGCTCCGCCACCAACGAATTTCTGACAAAAAAGAATCACTTATTCCTTATTATTTGAGAAGTATTGTTTCAAGAAAGAAAGAAAGAAAGAAAAAGAAAGAAACATACATGCGGTTGAGAAGGGGGAGCTGGGAGGCCACGTTGTAGGAAGAGACGGTGAGGTAAAGCTGATGGAGAACTCCCAGCGTCTTCTCTATCGACTTGCTTACCTCACTTAGGTTTTCCGATGCACCGCCGCCGCCGCTTTCCTCCTTGCCCATCTTATTATTATTATTATTATTATTATTATTATTATTATTATTATTATCCATCTTCAACTACTCATTACTCATTCTTATGCACCCTCATTCATCCACCGGACTTAGAGACCCAACTTCCCTTTTATCTACACCCTCATTTTATTGGATTTATCCATGGCCTTTCATATTTCATCAACCATTGGGCTGCCACTCCATACCAAACCCATTCTACACTATCTGCCCATACAACCCTTTTTTTTTTATTTTTTTTGTGTGCTTTATCTCACATATGGAATATTTATTCTACTTTCTACCCTCTTATTATTATACAAATTATAACAACATATAAGCACTTTTTTTTATTTTTAAAAACACCTAATCATGATTTGACTAAGTGCTTACTTTTTATTTCTACTCTAAAAATGTGATCACCTTAAAAGGGTCTAATTTTCCCTATAAAACAAAATTATACGATCTTGCCTGAGACTTTTGAATTCACTTTACTATATTTTCAAATGATTGTTTTTTATTTGAAATGAGAGCATAAAATGGCAATCAATAGTCTCTAACATCATGGTTGGGGTAAATAAGATCCAACCATTTGGGTAACCATTTGTAATATTAATAGTCAAGACATGTTATTAAGAATGAAATTAAATCGACATGAACTTATTAAAACCAAAATAGTATGATTTGAACGCATTACAACTAAACTGAACTAAACTTTACATGAGCTAGCAACTTGAACTAAACTAAGCAAAACTAGTAAATCGAATACAAATTTTAAACTTAATTAGAGTAGTAAGTTGAACCTAACTAGTGAATTAAACTATAATGACTTGAACTAAATCAGTGAATTGAACTAACCTAGGTTGAATTACTAAGCTTAAACTAAACTGTTGAAGATACCCTAACTAAATTAATAAGAGAACTATAATTAATTAGGGAAGTGAACTGAACTATATTCAATTAAACTAGAAACATGAACTGAACTAAACTTCAATGATAAGAACTGGACAAAATTAGTGAACTTCACTTAACATATCATAAATAACCCGAATTACCAATTTTAAATGAACAATAGTTCTAACCCGAATGCATATGTTTCTTTGTTCAGAGTCGTACATAATTGATTGTTGGACCAAACTGTGAATTCCAGACCAATTAGATATGTTGAGGAACTTGACCCATCTACTTAAGAACATTTTATGATTAAGTCAAACTGTTTTCAAATAATTTGATCGATTTATACGAGAGTTGATCAATTTATACAAGCAAATTTGCTTTGACTTTACATCTTACTTTATTTTATGCATAATTGAGGGAGTGATTTGTTTACTATCGAAAATGAATTTTTATGGTACACTTTGTGAGAAAGCGGTTTCATATGCTCCTTCTACGAGTTATAAATCATATATACAAGTAATGAACTCGTGCGATGCATGGTCATGTTATTGTTGGTACCTTTGCTATTTTTTTAGTTATTATTGTATTGTTCGTTGTTTGCTGGCTTTGTTCTTATATATGACTAATGTGTTTCCCTTTTTCATGTTTTTAGACATGGTCTTTTGGTGGTGGTGATATTTGTGTGAGCTTGATTTTTTACTATAGGGTAAAAATAACAGTATATGTTTTTTCCAACATAATTGATCAGCTTTACAAATGGAAAAATTATTTTGTACACGTCAAAACGTTCTTTATATAAAGATATTGGGGCTTAATTAAGTTTAATAGAATCATGATTTATTATGGTGTTGTAAATGGAAGTTCAATTATTGATTAACCATGATTTAAAAAAAATTAAACCTACAATCAATGAGTGACATGTAAGCTTCCATGTTATCGTCTCAAGTGGCATACTCCAGTTCATTCAACGCCTTTTAATAGTACTTATATAGATATAGATATAGATAGATAGATAAATTATAGATATAGATTGTGGAGGGCAAAGTTATTGTCCTTGAATTGAGCCAATATTGAGAACATCTTAGTGGTCTCTAACTAATATGCTAACTTGAATGTAAGAATACTTGTGAAATGCATAGATAACATTTGTGTTTCTTAAAAACTACTAAATCCTCTTAGCCTTTTAAAATAGCTTTTGTCAAAGGTTAGAGTAGCCATGTTGTGTTGCGTCAGTGAAGATGATGATTGTTTAGCAATTTAGTATCTACTAATTCTTAATTTCACCATCTGCAGAAAAGGCATCTAGTAATTCTTGTTCGTAGGAGTAGCTGTAAATGTCTAACAATTACATCAAAGACACGGGGATATAAAGTTGAAACCAACGAATGATCTGTCATGAGACTCATGATTCATGAGTAGACTAAGAATGAGGGAGTTGCTTAGATTTTATGGTACTCCCAAGTTAAACCGAAGTAACAGCATACGGAGTATTTTCAGTTCGAAGGTTGTGTGTGTGTAATTTTCCCTTCAACTGACAATATGACAGTATGCCATTATTTTCATCAGCCATAAGCATTCATTTTAGATCACAGCCAAGTTTATACTGTAACTATAGGAATGCCCGTTTTGCCATGTTTATATCTGAAATTGATCACTTCAACCGAGACATATATTCAATAAGAATACCATATTTGTCTTAAAACCAAAGATATCGTTCTTTGCAAGGTTCCAAGTTACTAACTTAGAATATTACGAAAAAAGAATCCATTCCTTTTATTTTGTGTCATTTTCTCTGTTCAGATACCCCAGGAGGCATTTAGAGCAAACAGAATGCAGAGTAAGCAATGCACACAAACAGCTCAGGATGGCTGGGATTGGCTACAAGCTAAAAAACTTTAATTAAGCGCATATGATATTCCACAGTTTGATAATAATCAGTATGAAGAAAATTTACAAAGACAACATGCAGGGCGGGACAAGAGCTACAGATCAGAAATCAGCCCCATACTAGTTCAAGTGAGCAACAGAAAACTTGGCGTCTTGCAATTTAGCCAAAGCCTTCTCAAATTGAGCCCATTTTTGTTCCAGTGTTCCGCTGTAGCCAACGGACATCCTAATTAGTCCCGGTGAAATGCCAGCACGCGCCTTTTCCTCCTCATTCAGCTCGCTGCTCGTGCTGCTCCCAGAACAGGACATGAGGGTCTCATAGTATCCCAAGCTAACAGCCATGAAGCCAAATTGTGTGCAGTTTTGGAGCTGGTACATCAGCCTGTTAGCCCGCTCCTCTGTCTCCATATCCACACACAGGATTCCACCAAACCCATACTGTGGATTGGCTATGGACTTTAGAAGCTCATGCTGTGGATGATCTTCCAGCCCAGGGTATACGACTTTAAGGCCCAACTTCTTCATCCTTTTAGCAAATTCCAAGGACCGTCCACAGTGTTCTTTCATTCTCAACCCAAGATGAGGGATTCTTTCTGATAGCTCAAAAGCTACCTTTGGGTTCATGGTTGGACCTAGTAGTGTCAATGCCCCATGTTGTAAGTCCATCATGGCATTCACCAGGCTTGCAGGTCCACAAACAGCACCTGCATAATCAGCACTTAACCATCACAATACTGATCTACGTATCAAACTCCTGTTAGGTATATCTTGTGACTAATACCTAAATGACTAAATCCTGTCTTACAAAGGAAGTGAATCCTTCGATTTATGCAAATAACTCATTAAATGGTACGGAGTAACTATCAAACTGGAAATGTTGGCGATTAATTGCCAATTTGGCAATCTAACTTGGTTATAATATGTAAATTGACTTAGAAATCAAAAAGGTGTATGATGACTGAGAGTATGCATGTCCAGGATTTCGACCATGCCATCATTTCTAAAAAGAGAAAACCAAACAGATCAAGCCTCTTAACATATATCACAATTAAGATACACAGAAAGATGGAGAAAGGGGATCATATGTAAGTTATAAAATGAGATTGGGTTAAAGTGTCTTAACTCTTAACTAAAAGTCTAAAACCACCGTTTCACCGTAGGATGCAGCTTCATGTTCAGAATATCAAATTATACAGTACTTTCCAGGCAAACAAGTCCTCGATTTAGTAATGAGCAGCAATATTAACCTTATGAATGATTATGACAAGAAAGTTACTAGATAAAATTCGAACAAGCATGACTACAATTCAAACCAGTTATGTATCCTCATGGTCACGGACACACAGCACCAGATTCTGGGAGAAGAAAGCCAACGCTAAACAACTACCTCCACAGAAACTCAACAAGAAAAACGTGACTGGGGATGTTGTGATAGGCCAAAAGAAGCTAAGAGTAGGAATTAGTCGTGGCCAGAAGAGAAATTCATGTGAGCACTAATCACCAAAAAAGCCAACTGGGACCTTAGCTTTCCCATACTTTTCTTTTTATCTCAATGTACAACCAAAAAAGCCGTCAATTCAATTGCTTTCTTGTCACACCATTCGTCTACATACCGAGAATCTGTCATTAATCCTCACTATCATAGACCAAAAGTATTAGTACTAAGAATTAGTACTTCAACTACATTAGTAGAATACAAAATTCAGTAATCAAATGTCCCTTCCGACCAGTTATATTATCATGTCATAAGACCAATTTCTTTCGGAAGTACACTTAAGTACAATGCTACTTATGATGGTGGAGAACTTTTAATATTGTTAGTTAATTAAAGAATTAAATTCAGATTCCAAAAGTTTGTCTTTGTTCCATATAGCCAATTTTTAGCCTAGTTTTCGGTAAATCCTTCCTGTTTCAATGTTTTAAGGGATTGTACGCAAGTTTGTGCTACAACACATTGATGAGAAGCCTTGACAAATTGAAGCTATGAGAAGAATCAAAGCTACGCTTTTGCAGTTGAATAGGTACTTAAACAGTCAAAGTAATTAACAAAAGAGCTAGTAGTGGTTACCTTAAAAAAGAAAAGAGCTAGTGGTTAGTATCAAGTCCAAATACATTAGGCCACGTAGTTCCCTTTCGGCTCAGTTCGCCTCTCCACTAATCTCTATCTGATGTCTATCCTTGTCGATCATCCTAGGACTGAAGGAGATTTAATATAGGAAATAAGAGTTGTATTCTACTTGGGTCAAAGATAGAAAATGACCATCAACACAATGATAGTACGTTTTCTTGTATTTCGACCATCTATTATTTGTATTTGTATTTGCCTTCTACAAGCAGTAGTACGAGATTGTTTTTAGGTCCTTAGAATATCATCTAAATCAAAATGTCTTATTTTATTGATTAGTCTTAAATTACACTAAGAGGAAGATTTAGTTTAATTATGTTCGATTGAACTTTATTTTATTCATGTTGTTATAATTCATAAACGTGGTATATAGCAATTATGTATGGTAGGAGTATATCAATTAACAATGACTACTCCGTCATTTCTTACGAAATTAAAATAGACCAGTATCACCGTATCAGCAATTCTCCATTAGAGGAATCCAAAGAATCTTGGCACAGTTAAAAATTTGCGCAAATTACTCCAAGGCAGTAGAAAAAGAAAGACGACAGAATGACAAGATACGCACACGTGTAAGGTGAAAGAAGGAAAAGTGAAATTTACCTGCGATGATGTCGGCCCCACCGCTAATATACTTGGAGATACTATGCACGACGACGTCGGCGCCCAAGCGTGCTGGCGAAATCACCATGGGTGAGAAAGTATTGTCCACCACCGCCATCACTCCCTTATCATGCGCTATCTTGCACAGCTCCGGTATATCAGCCACGGTCAGGGTCGGGTTCGACATGGACTCGAAATAAAGCAGCCTAGTCCTGCCCTCCACGATAGCCGCCTTCACCGCAACATGGTCAGCAATATCGACAAAGGAAGTGGTTATGCCGCATGCACGGGGAAGAAAGTGTGTGAGGAGGGCCATGGTGCCCCCGTAGAGCGTCTGCGAAGCGACCACGTGCCCTCCCGCGCCAACGAGTTGGAGAATGACGGAGGAGATAGCGGACATGCCGCTCGCAGTGCAGTAGGCTGCCTCGGTGCCCTCCATGGCTGCCATGAGACGGCCGAGGTTGAGAACCGTGGGGTTGAAGTGACGGCTGTAGACGTAGAAGTCCCTGTCTGGGCCCAGCTCCCCGGCGAATACTTTGCTAAGGGTCTCGGGCTCCATCACGGTGAAGGTAGCGGAGGCTTCGATGGACATGTTCACCCCGCCGTGTTCTCCGAACTCGTGGCGGGCACTCGCTAGTGCCGCCACAGGGTCTTCTTTGCTGTTGTTAGGCTTCTTGTTCAGGATCATGGACGAGTAGGCGTCGTCGTCGTCGTTGTTTCGTTTCTTGTTGTTGGCTTGGCACGTTGGGGCAACGGTGGTTGGGGCGGGAGGAATTTCGGTGGCCATTGGTTTAGTTTTGTTTGCGCAGTAAGGGTAGAGAGATCAGAGATGAGAGATTAAGAGGAGAAGGTGGATGTGTGTTTGGATGTGGGTGTCCTCAAAGCATTAAGCGTGCTTATATAGAGGAGTTAGGGTAATCCTCCTACGTGAGAGATTATGAGGAGGTTTCGTAGTATATTACGTAACTTACAAGTAAACAAATCGGATTAATCAGTGTGATCCCTGTCTAACTTGGGGGGATTCACGGCCTAATACTAGTTTGTAACCACACTATGACACTATATTAAAAGAAATATATATTAGCCAATAATAGCCATGCTGAATTGCTATAAATGCTTGGCTACTTCATGACCTCACCCGAGCCCTGGTGCATAGTCAAGATTAACGCAAGTAATATTGAATAGTATCGTGTCCAAATACATTACTAGGTTCACAAATTATCTTACTTTTTTAAGTATTTGATATGTATCCTGTTTTTTGGGGACTTAACTACTCAAGATAATCCACGAGTCAAAGGACTGCTAAGATCCATCAATATGCATATTTTTTTCTAAGTTATCTTGGACAAATAGTAAGGTCTTTACACTCTTCCAGTCTTCTGTGATACCAATTTGTAACCATGTTCCTGAACGCTTACTGCTTTGGGCGATCAGCGTTGATTGATAGTTATAACTTCCTCCTGAATTGGATATGAATTAGCATGCCAGCAAATAATGTGTTCTCTGCAATTTGGAGACATCAGATTCTGCATCTGCGTGATAACTGATAACTGATAAGCTCCTACTACAATTTGAGAAGGGCAAAACATGTAAGCCTATAAGATACACAAGCATTCTCAATAATTTTGCCAGACATGGTTAACGCCAATTGCCACCCCCTTCCCCTTGTGAGTTTTTGCATGTGCAGATCATCAGATGACTCGCTAAATTGACGGTTCTGAATAGACTGGTCAGTGGGAGCTCCATACTGTGATATTGAATGCTTTCGTTGTCCATTAGTACACCAATATTGTTCCAAAGGGAACTCCGCTTTATGGAGGTGCGGAATGGGGCACAGAGTGTAAGTGATAGAACCAAATTCCACCTAAGCGCGCACAGGCACTCTGCATTCTCCAAGTGGGTGGGAACTGGAAATCTTTAGTGCGTTCTTTCCTCTGCTTTTGGCAAAGAAAGACACTACTCCACTGTTTTGGACTATTTCCACATTTGTTTTAGATTAATTAAGGGGCCCTTTGAGGCTCGCGACAAAATCATATGGGTTAAGGACGTAAGGCCCTCCACAGTTGATAAGGTATCAAGCATCAGTAGATAACATTCGGTCACATTATCTTGTGCTTTTTTTATTTCTTCCTTTTTTTTCGGTAAGCAACTGATTCCCTCCAAGACCCTAGCAGGGGTGACAATCGAACCCTACTCTCTAGAATGCATAAGGTGAAAGATTCAATCAATTGAGGTCCACTCGATTATTGAATGTATGATCATGCTTTATCATGCAGGGGTGATAACTATGTTCCTTTATCCAGCGACGTAATCGCAAGCAGGCAATGTGGGTGAGACAAGGTGGCGCGGGTGAGTAAAGACGATAGTAGGAAGGGTGGATTTGGGTGGGGGTGGAGAGAGGAGGGGGAAGGGAGAAAATTCGTAAATACAATGCTATTTATTTTGGTTTTGGTTTTAGCATCTGGTTTAATTAGTTGAGAGTCCGACACAAGTTGGATCACTTAAGGCGTAAACATATTTTTTTTCATGATTTATAACAGTGTTATATTCTTAGGACTTAAACTCGAAACCTCTAATTAAACTATTTGAGTCCTTTTACAACCCAACGAAGTGCTCGTAAGTACTACGCCTTATAGGTGATGATTGTGAAAAGTTTTTAAATACTTTTGATTTAAGCGAGATTCTCATGTATTATTCTAGTCCTACCTATAATACTATCATGAACAATTGATTTTATAAGTAAATTGGATAATTGCCAGTGGATATATGTCATGGTAGAAGGTTCTGATGATAAACGCTACTTGTCATCGACATGTTATACATTCCTATCCTCCTCATCTATCGCAGATGTGATTTTCTTCTTAATTATCGGTTTCCCATTTAGTACGCACGTGACAATTATGGAACTTTTAGAAAAACAATTCTCAATAATGTACGGGTGCCGTAAAATCAATCTCGAAAACGAGCACGGCAGACAAATAGATTAACAATTGCACATCGAATAAAAAACGAAAGTAATAGATACATCAGAGATGTAAATGGAGCGGGTATGGTGCGGGCGCTAATACTCCATAACAACTCTGTTTATAAAAGTCTTTTACCAAAACCGTACCAAATCCATTGCGGATTTTTCCTTGTCATATCAAAACTGCTACACTTATATATAAGTAAACCGTTTTGTCCATTTACAACCCATTTAAAGTATCTTTGCAAAGTATATTTTGTAATATGAAACTATTAACAATAAGAAATAAAACGAGGCGTCAATTGAGCAATCAAGTATTCCATATATACTTACAGCTTGTTTGGTATGATAGTGGGGTTGAGAATGAGAGTTGAGGTGGGAATTTAAGTGGGAGTTAGAGGGTGGAATTCATCATTTACATCCCATTACCTTGTTTGGTATGACATGGGAATTGGTGGGGGGGTTATAAGGAATACAAAAATAAGTTATTTATATACCCTTTTTAAATGAAAAGTGAATGTATGAGATTTGTAGATGACATTTTAATTAAGGGTATTTAAGTAAAATTAAGTGGAGCATGAATTCCCAACCCAATTACCACCCCCTCACCTGGTAATAAATCATTGGGAGTAGAGGCTCTCAACTCCCAATTGCAATCCCTCCCCAACTCTCAATCCCGCTATAACAAACAAGGGAATTTCAGCAAATGGGAGTTGAACTCCCATTCCCAACCCCAACTCCCTCATACCAAACGAGCTGTTAGAATTTAATTGTTCAAGAGAAAAAAGATCTAGTAATCTCAACCCACAAGTTCACAATATGTTTTATTTAGCGTAGTCATACTAGTAGATTGTCAAAAGACAGAATTAGAAAATTTTTTGCTTGAAATGTTCATTTCCCAATAAAGTTAATGTAACATTTACAAATACAAAAAATATAAACGTTAAACGGGACGGAACGGTGCAAATAAATGACATCCAAACTCACACCACTTATAAGTGGGTTTCTATGTGATTGTGATTTGCCTTTTAAGTTGGGGGGAAAGTTCTACTGTATAGCTATCAGACCTCCATTGTTATATGGTACCAAATGTTGGGCTGCCAAGAACTACCAAATTCAAAAGATGAACGCGGTGGAGATGCGTATATTACGATGGATGTGTGGGCATAATATGTAAGACCGAATAAGGAATGAAGTGATTAGGGCGAGTGTGAAAGTGGCAACTATTGAATACAAGATGCGAGAAAATAGACTTAGGTGGATTGGTCATATTAAAAGAAGAACGGTGAATGCACCCGTGAGGAGACATGCAAGCTAAGAGAGGTTGGAGTATATCGAAATTGACATGGAAAATGATACTAGTTGAGAATGATATGTGCTTACTTGGCATTGATGAGAGTATGACATTGGATAGGGCAGAATGGAGGGTAGCAATTCATGTTAGTGATTGTGAGTGAGGGTGGATTAGAAGTGAGTACGAGGTTTTAAATTGTTTAGCATTTCTCTCTCTCTCTCTCTCTCTCTGACGAGTCCCTTTACTTAGCCCAACCCAAATGTTTTGGTTGTTGACTTGTTGTTGTGCAATTCCGATTCCATTTAGCAATAAATTTCAACTACTTTCTAGATATAATAGGTTCAAAATTGGTCTGCCCTACTAATAATTTTTGCAAGATTGATCACAAAAATTTGATCACAAAAATTTTGGAAGGCGGTGGCAGCAGTCAGAAGTCAGAACATGATTAGTTTGTCGTTGATCAAACGAACGATGAAACATAACTTATGCACAAGTGATATGGATCCATATCAGGAGATCAGGAAGTTTGATTCTGTATCGTCTTCTAGGAGGAGGCAGACTTGGAACATAAGAATCAGACAATTAAAAGCAGCTCATAAATTAGAATGACACTGCAATTGAGAAGGGACATGCCCTCGAGCTTCTCAGAGAAAGCAAAGAGAAGGAACTGATGTATGCAAATAGCTTCACTATATTCGCATGAATAAGCCAATTTGAAGGTATAATCATATGACAGTAATTATGTACTACTGAACAAACATAGAGGACCCCTTTATTCAGCAACTATACCTCCACTGATATCAAGTCCTCTGTGTGCTGTGGAGCATTGTTCAATTTGCCAGAAGATGCCGAATTTTCAGATGATCTCTCCAGATGTTCCAAAAAGTCTATCACACATGGATCAGTCCACGGTGCCCCAAATGGCGCATGCTCTCCTGCCACCCATCCTAAATGGCCACCTTTTGGTGTAACAATTAGTAAACAGTTCTGATTTTCCTGGGAAGAAACAAAGTTCATTTAAAGAGTCGTGTCCCAAACACCCTATTTTTAAGTTACAGAGAGGACAGGTACCACCTAAGGCAAGAAACGGGCAATGAAAACACATACCTCAATGTCTTTGAGAGGAATACCTCTAGCTGGAGCAATGGGATCATTTGCAGCCTGCGTGTCATTCAATATGATACTTAGTTATTATCTAATGAGACCAACAAAAGAAGTCCGCATTAGAGCCCATCTCAATTCCCACTCAATTACTCAAAGGCATCATTTTTCACAGATATATTGAAATTTGACGCATATTACCTCTTGGCCTTACCAACATAATCTCTAATTTTGTTTTACTGCAGCTTTTCCTACTTGAATTCTTAAGGCTACTCTACACAAAAGGCTGCTGCTTATATACAGAACATAGAGAGAAGAACATTTTAACATGAAAACGTAATTCTCTGTGTTAACTAACATACTAGCCAAACTTGTTGATGACTCTCCACTTGTAGTTTGGATTGCATCCATGTCTTAGAAAACGCAAGAGGCTTAAAGTAGAGTAAACACAATAAATTAAATGTTAACAAGACTATACCTGTATACAAAGTAATGGTGTATGGACATGTTTAATTGAATCTGCACTGCTTGAATTTAAATAGTAGTCATCTGCTGACTTGAATCCAAAAGATACTGCAAAAAAGTTTGAAGGTTGCCCTCTTAAACATTGGCAACAAGTTCATCTCAGGGATGTTTTTTTACGTGAAATAGGATGAAATTGTACAGACCTCGAGTCAATCCCTCATCAAACTCCCTTACAGTCTTGGCATTTGCTGCCATTGGAATGTTGAAATCCCCACCAATGTCTTCAAAGAGAGAGGCATGCCTGAACAAGCACATCAGTCATTCAAAAGATCTTCAACGAAAAACCAACACGACTATAACAAAACCCCAACCAAAGAGACAGAGTGACATCACGGCTTTGTTACCTTTTGAAAATCTTCCGAAGGCTATTTGCTAGTGCTTTGTCGTAAACATTATTGAATCCTTTATGGAAGTCCTCATCTGCGATGGGCAGATTGAACGGGTTACACAGGGACACAGCCCCCACCAAAGAGCAGTTATGAGACTCCTGTAAAAGCATAATAACAATGAAGGATTCGAGTATAAAATTACAAGAAGTGGAGGCAGAAATGTAAACTCAAGTTATCAATTGTCATCTACCTACAAAGACAGACAACAGCGCTGAACCATCTCAGAAGCTTTGAACTTAATAAAGCTTCATGATCTTCTTTCATAGACATGGAATATAATTTCAGATAACAAGAAATACATTATGTCCATCCTAGTTTGATATGATGAGTAATTAAAAAAAAAGGCAGAAGTACAGCACATGAGGCTAGTTCTTCAGGTGTCTACATTCTACAACAATGCAAAAGAAAGGAACCATTGGTAATGAATGGAAACCACAAATCTTCACTAGGCATGACTACAGAGTATAGAGGCATGTGAAACCATTAACCATGCTCAAAAGTCAAAATATAAGTAAAATGATAAGAAGCTCAAGCAATACACAATGCACGAGAGCGAATAATAGTGAACACCACTAATAAGTAATAAGTAGATTTGATTACTAGATTAGAGAGTATTGCAAGGGAGATAAATAAAGTGAATTATGTGCAAGTGAAACAATGATAAAAGATTAAAAGTAGTATACCTGACCCAAATAACGAACAAGAATGTTAGCGCCAAGAGACCAACCAACAGCATAGAGATTGGCCTTGGGATATCGAGCACTGACATGGGCAACAACTTGAGTAATATCCCTCGTGAAGGAAGCTGAATAAAACTGCAAAAATATAATCAAATGCTACTTATATTCTCAATGTATTAGCTCTACTAAGCATTATTTATCAGAAAGTCTTAAATGAGATCGTCTAATAGTGAGTTTTTGATTAAAGTGATGACAAATCAAGAGCGTCAAACTCGGACCTTACCTGAGGCGTAGTGACAGGACTAGTACCACAGCCGCGGCTGTTAAAGACGACCACTCGCCACCCCAAACTCCTGGCCCTTACCAACATGTGTCTGACATACGTGTCACCACTCCCTCCTGTTAGACCTGGCTGCACATTACATATTTACATTCAATATATTGTACTGTACATGATGAGTTCATGCTTTAATTTGCATTGGATTATATTAAAACAAAAAAAGAAGGAAGGAAGGAAGAAACAGACGAGTAAGATTAAGACAGGAGAGAGTGGAGGGAGCTTGAGGTGATCTCCGGCGACCCAATCAAGAGCCACGGTCCCATCATCTTCAGTCCGGATACACTCCCGCCGGAACTTGACTTCCGGGAGAGACCTGAAGAACGCCGCGAATATCGTCTCCACGTGGCGGTTCCACGTGACTACGGGGAAAGCGCTGTAGGGCCCCACTAGATTCTTCTTTAGTACTGGCAGGTACCTGTCGCGTCCTCCTCCCACAACTTCCAGGGACGGATGCACGCGCAACTGCTGCTGCTCCCCCATTGTGGGGCCCGCTCTAGTGGTGACGTGGAGGCCGCGGTTTGCGGTGATGCGGGGAGTGAGGTGCCGGAGTTTGAGGAGTCCCGGCGAGTGCAAACGGGCCATGTGTTTGTGGGCATTCAGTCAGGGATTGGGTGGGCTTCGGCTCGTGATGAGCAACCAATTAGCGGGCTTGCTTATTCCACGTCATCTGATACATAACAGACGACTATCTTTCTTGGGCCTTGGGCCACCTCAAACTTAGGCTTTTCGAGCTTTTAACTTCACAGTTATCCCAAATATTGCCGTTTGATTTATAATAATCCTAAGTATGCTTTTTTTGAAAATAATCCCAAGTTGATATCATTTTGCAAATTTTGCTCCCAATTTTCCAAACCTGGTCTGGAACCCCCCTCCTCCCTCCCAATCCTACGTGGCATTTTAGCCCCTAACAGCTCCCTTTCTTATTTTCCATAAGCCCTGATTCCCTTCCAATTTTCCACTTCCATCCCCCGCACTCCCCCTTCCCCATACGCCCATCCCTTCCCTACGACCACCCCCACCCCCGCGCCCACCCCATACATCCGTGCGACCACCCCCGCCCC
>CAAKMY010039053.1:0-23874 GCA_901111285.1 Corrigiola litoralis
CGAAAAGGTATATACCCCCATGTCTATGGTATAAGTGTTGATACTTCTATATATGTTTGTAGTTGTACTCCAAACATGAACGCTCATGTAGAATTTTATATAAATTACTGATGTAGATGATTTTGAGAATTAAGTTGTAATAGACGCATTTAACACTCACTACTAAGAAGCAAGATTTCGCATCATAGTGCCCTTATATATCACTAGCCAACCCCAGGCCAAGATATGGGGATTGATTCTTGTCATGACATTGTAAGCTCTCTCTATGTATACCGAATAAAAGAACAATATTTCTTCCATTATTGATTTGGAACTGAAGAAGGAATATTGAAGTATGGTTTGAAGTATGAATATTGGTCAATAATGAGAAGCACCGAAAATGAAAGATGAGTTGTGTTAGTGTACGATGAGAACTGTCAACAGAAGGGCGTGGGATCCAATTCTTCATGTAAAATGTCCTTGTCTTGTTCAGTCTCTCTGCCTCCTTTGTTACCTGCTCAACGTTATACTAGTCCCCTTCACAACGCAAGCCCCACATATGTCTTTCTTTCTTTCATTTCATCCACTCTACCGTTGAATGCTACTTCTTACATTAACTACAGTTTTACTAAGTGATGTACCGACGACAGTACCATATTACTAAATCATCTGTATCGTAACAATTTTTTTTTTTTTTTATCCTTGTATTGTGAGTAATATAGGTCCAGCTTTCGAACTTTTTCAGTACTTTTAATTCCTTTTATATTTTTTGTACTTCAGGAATACCAAAGCTACAAATGCCACAGCAGCCGAGAGTCAAGATCAATGTCAAAAGGCAAAATGCATACTAGCTAATGTAATGATACCTTTGTACAGTTAGCTTGGACAACACCACTTTCGTTTACATGTAGCGATACTGGTAGCTTGGATTTAAAATTAGATCATTCTCTAAAAAGCATTTATACAAGCCTGAATCCGAAATTTTGTCCCTGTTTTAACTTGCGTGTTTTCTCTCTATACTATTACTAGCTATAGCTTTATAGCTTGTACCATGAATAAAAAACTTGTTTGCTTACAATTTTCCCTAGATAGTTTCATGTCATTATAATTCGTGAACCTTTGTGCAGTTAACTTGCTCCATCTTCAGTAGGACCAGAGACATGAACTGCAATAGGAAAAACATATAGCGTAATTCTTGTAAAGTATCGACTTGGCTCAGTAGAAAAGTTTTCAACGTTTAGACTCTGAGACGGGCGGAAACCATTTATTGTACTCTTTCATGTTTGATCTTATAAGTGCTAGGCAAAACCCACGCCAGTAGCCAAATTAAGGTCATATTTGATGACACGAAATTTCTTGTGCTTACCTCAAATTCTACTTTTGGTGATGGACTCATGGACAAATCGCATGTATTGGAACCAGGGAGAGAGACTACGACGTTCATGGCCTCGATTGACGAAGTGTATAGAAGTTGGTAGAGATGCTTTCCTTTTCGATTAATTATGCTTGAAGTTACCCGTCTAACTTTTGTCAATTGTCATAAAAGTTTTACTACTTGCTGATTCTCATTAATTTAGATAGCTATCCGTGAAACGACAAAACATGTTACCTGTTTATGATGGATCTATATGCAATTTAGTACATTGCTAGTTAGCTAATTTGTATTAGTCAACTCCCTACTCAACGCCTTTTGGTTCATATAGCCATATTAATTGCGAAAAGGTAAGGCATTGTGCCACAAAGCAAATTCACCATACTCATTTGTTCTTGCGGTTTCTCTATTATGTGTCGTAAAGGTTATGATACATCATAAATCAAAATAAAGACCTTTACTCATGTTATAGACCCATCGGATAAAGTCTTTATAAATATGGTGTTTTTCCTTGTCAAAAAAAAAAAAATGGTGTTTTTTAGGACAATCAAACGCATACCATTCTTGAATCGTAAATTATCCACAATGCAATGTCGTAGGTAAACTTATGACTTAATGACTAGTAATTAGCACACTTAAATTAGTAAATCATTCTAGTTCATCACATTGATCATAGAAAGAGGGTATAACTGAACACTAATAGAAAATGGAGAAATTACGAATAATTAACTTGAAATAAATTTCCTACCATTTATATCCTCTTTCGAAATGCAAACATCAGATGGTTCGATCGATCCCTGACAATAAGTCTTCGATTGTATTACTTTCCAACCTTTTGTAGACCTTTCAATTTGGGATTTTGCTTGGGAGTATATAATAAAGATTGTAGATTTCCAAATCAAGTGAACATCCTCAATAGAATGTGACATAAACAATCAAATAGGAAAGAATGTAAACCAAGTAAATTAAACAGGCCTAAGTCTATACTTACACCAAAAATAGTAGCAAATGCAGGCCAATTGGAGGTAGCATACCAAAGAAAAAAGAATAATAAACCTCAGATGGGGCTTCAGACTTTTTGTTTGGTTGAGTAAAAGAGTAACTTTTATGACTTCCACAAGCATTAAGATTACTCCCAGTACTCTTTAGCTCATATGCTTCCTTAGGATCCAAACATAGCCCTGGATTTTCACTCAAGTCCAAATTTCTTCCTAGTCTCCTCAGAAAACTTGCATTGAAAGGAACAGCACCTTCCAAGAAATTCCTGCTAAGATTGAGATGGTAAATGTGAGAAAGGGAGCTAATCCCAGCTGGGATTTCGCCTGTTAATCGGTTGTTTTGCAATGACAATGTGGTTAAGTTCATAAGTTGGCAGAATGTAGGGGGTATAGGGCCTGAATATCCAGAGTTTGCAAGCCTAAGCTCTTGTAATTTCACCAGCATACCAAATTCTGCAGGAAGTGGCATGAACACTGGGTTATCATCCATGATAAAGTTTTGCAGGTTCACTAACTTGGTCAATCCTGTAGGAAAGCTACCTCTTAGCTTATTGTTGCTCAACGCAAGAAAAACCAATGAGTTGAGCTTCTCGATGCTGTCTGGTAGTCTGCCTACCAGCACATTTGAGCTCAAATCAAGCTTTTGAAGCAAACCAAGTTGGCCAAGTGTACTAGGGATGCTGCCTGAGAGTGCATTGTAACTAAGATCAAGGCCTGCAAGGTTTCTAGCATTGCCAACTTGGGGTGGTATTGAACCTGACAGAGCATTGTAACTCAAGTCAAGGTGTACTAATGAGCTCAAAGAAAAAACACCAGGTGGAATTTGCCCTGTAAGCCTGTTCTGTGACAGTGTCAGAACCTGCAGGGACTTGAGGGAGTACAGTTGAGCCGGGATTCGGCCCGTCAAAGCGGAGTTTGAATGGAGACTCAGCTGCTGCAGAGGGGAAGGAATTGACAACGACGATACCAGTGGGACGGTGATAGTGGTAGGGAAGTGAGTGAAGCAATGGTAGAAGAAAACAGACTGAAGGTAAGGAAGAGTGAAGATTTCTGAAGGGAAAGTAGCAGTTGGTTTACAAGTTGGATTTGGGAAAGTCCCAAAATCAAGCCTAGTAACATGGAGATGATTGTCATTGCCATATTTGCACTCAATCCCTGGCCATGAAGAACCAGGGCTACAAGGGTTTGGGTAAGACATTCTCCAGGCTTTATCAGATGACATGGTCTCCATGACTTTGAACAGTGTTTCAAGCTCTGAAGGAAGCATGTTATTGGTTGATTGGATGGGGTTATGGGATGGTGGTGGCTTGAACTGTTTCTTGGCATGGTCAGGAGCTGAAGCAGAAGGAATAACAATAAGTAGTGAGGTGAGTAGCAGAAGCAAGAGAGGGAAAGAGCACATTGTGTGTTCTTTTTGTTAAGTGAGCTTTAGGCTGGTCTAAGTCTGTCTATAGGAGAAGCTGAATATTAGTATTACTCATGTGCCATTGAGTGAGTGAGAAGCACAAAGAGTGGGAGATGAAGAGGTGATGTTACATGTAATGGCAGGTGGGGGCCATGACATTGAGTGAGTGAGAATTTGCTTAAGAGCCAGAGGTGTGGAAATGACCTATGAGGTGGAGTTGGGAGGACATGTTTCATTGTCTGAGACATCCAAAAGGGATGCCACTGTTGAATACTTGAAAATGTTTATAGTTTGCATTATTAGAGTATATATGCCAATGCCTTTATTGTGGAGTCTGGATTCCTTTTAAGACATCTTTTTTTGTTTTATTATCTTTTGGTTTCTAGATTTGCAAGATGGGTAAGGATGTCACAAGTAAGATTCTTACATGATTCCAGTAAATGTGGTTTTATGTAAGAGGTGAATGTGATCATCTGAGGATTATACTCGATTTCTCTTTTAACAACCTTAAAACCCACAACTAAGTTGATTAGATGCCTTGTCAACTTCTTTTTGGAAGGAAGAGATGGATGTGACAAAAGTGGTGCTACGTTATGATGAATAATAACCACTCCTGGAAATGACTTCATATCATTAATGTATTGCTCACATATTCCTTTCAAAAAAGGAAAAAAAAATGTATACATTTCCGGGTATCCTACAAGAAAAAAGATAGAAAAGCAGTACAGCAAGTTTACATACAGGTCTCTTAGGTGTAAAGATCATATTGGTTGGTCAATGACCAATGTATTTTGGTGCACAACAATGTTTGTGTAGCAACGATGCAAAGAACTTACCAATGCATTTAAGTTAAATTGCTAAAATTATAAAGAACAAGCTAATCTGTGTCCAAAAGCTCTTGGAATTATATCCCAAATAAAGTAAAAGAAATCTCTGTCTCTCATTACCTCAGTTTCAGTTAAGCATCAAATAAACAAACACTATATGGTGAAATTGCTATTTTTAGAGGTAAAACCCCAAACCATATTGCAGGAAGCCACTACAGAGCCTTTTGTAGAAATCAGAATTACACTACAAGAAAACATTTGAAAAACAAACAAAAGAAAAGAAAAGAAAGAGAGGACAACACAGAGAAAATAAAGAAAAAGGGTACAGTCTTACTACAAAGTCTTAAATTTATTAGTAGTCCTGTAGTACATGCATACGCCATACAGTCAGATGTTAGACGTGGATGTGTATTTATTGGCATCTGTAGGGCCTCGTGCAACTTAACATGAAATTGGATTTAAATGGCATTTTCTGATGAAAAGCCTTTGTGACGTGCTTTTAGCTTTAGGAACGTACATAGACCACTCACTCATTCAGGCAGCCACTGTAGCTCCTTAGTACTCCAATCAGAAAAACATTTGATCGCCAAATACAATCAGCGATTTCAGATAGACAATTGGCTCCAGTTCGTTAACATAAATCAGCCTTATAATCAGATGGCCAAACTTGAAAACATGAACATAATCACTATCTACTCGGTAAAAGTAATAAGCTTGAGTCATGAGGCTCAGGGACTATAACCCTGAAAGCTCCTGGTAATTAAGGTTTTGAGTTGCCATCTATCATCTGTAGAAGTTACGGAGTACATGGCTAAACCAGTTAATTATGAATTCAATGGGTGCAAGGAGTGGTTTTCATAGGCGCATGTAAGGTGTAACGAGTTTACACTCATCTTAACAAACGGATTATCAAAAAAATTGCAATTGTTAACATTCATGTCAGTCTAATCCTTATGTCCCCTGATGAGACTGCTGACAAATGTCCCCACTTTCACGAGATGAAGCTGGACAACCTTTACCATCAAAGTGAACATGAGTACTGTGAAGGTGATCCTCTTAGTATTGCTCCAACTCATCCTTTCGCCTCAGTTTCCCGTTACTTTTCACATAGCATTCTCCTTTTCTCTGTCCCTCTTTGTTACTGTTCTCATTATATGGTGGTGTGAATATGGAGAACTGCTGTCACAACAGTGAATGTTAAGAATTATAACAGAAAAATAACCATAGTAAAATTCTAATGATTCACATTCTAGGCCCTTTAGATTAATAGTGTATCTATAGATCATCAGTGGAGCAATAAATCTTATCCTCATGACTCAGTATATTTACTCATTGTCGGACTCTAACCCCCTATATGGACATTGTATCTGCAATATGTGGAACCTTCCTAAAAGAAGAGACAACAAATCAAGGTGAGTACATACGTAGTCTTTCAGTAAATCATGCAAGACAATAGAATGATGAACTTTCATTGAAACTGAATAGCTGATGCAAGAGAGATAGGTCTTCAGTCTTCCTACAATTACAAATCTGTAATTCTCAAATAGCAATGTGCCAATGTATATGGACTAAGGAGTATTTACTAGCTATCATCATGACCTACACATCTGGGGTTAAAAAATGATCAGGCAGGTGTTTCCGCCTTCTGAAAGCATATGAATATTGTTTCGACCTACCTAAATTAACCCGGTTGCTATCTCATTTGGCATTAACAACTTTGCTTCAGCATAATTGCCATCTCTCGAGTAAATACTAATTCCAGTAAGGCAAAGGAGATAAACCGAGAATGGCCCCTAGCAAGTGATGCTTGAGGGCATTAAGAGAAGTAATCCTTCAGCCAACTCCACTTCATCATTCCATAACTGACGTATACATGCACGGTCTCACGCCCTTCACCAGAATTCAGAAGTACTTCATATACAATCACTTAGTGATATTCGTGGGTAACATCTATCTCAAAAGAAGGAAGGACATTCTATTATGCCTTCTCCCCATTTCCGGCCATAGGGTCCGGCCTGCTTCCCGCCCGCTCACTTGCTAGCTTTTGTAATAAATTTTAGGGAAATGGGAAGGTTTGGAAGACCCATTAATCGTCAACCGCGTCAATAGACTACATCGTATACGGTGACACTAGTCATTTCACCGATAGTCAGGTCTCTATGCCATCTTTTGACCAATGCGGATAAGATTGGGTTGTCGTAGCTAATTGGATGGATGAATAATTGAATATCGAGTACCCGAAGAAACCCTTTTTGTCGAATCAAGCCGTCTGTGATGTTGGAAGTGTGTTCATGATATCTAAGTGCACCATGACATCAATATGAACGCAGGAGGTTTCAGAAAAACCCTGTGGTAGCAAGAGAACATCACCAGAAACCAACCTGGGTTTCCCAAACTGCAGCGGAGACTTGTTTCTGTTAATCATACAGCTTAAAGTCACCATCCTGTGCCTAAATTCATTAAGCTCTCAGAATTAGCAATCCAGGCAATGTATCATCTCATTACCTGAATTGCGATCATGGTTAAAAAAAAAAAGTAAATATTGCCATCATAAGAAGTCAAACTCAAAATCAGTCTTCATATTGCGTCCTGACTTAATCAGTACTTCTAGTTCCGCGAGAGGAAGAAACCCGTTTAATTGAAATATTTTTAAGAGTTCGCTTTAATATTTCTCTGTTTCAACTGCAAAGATTTCGGACATAGCACAGTTTATCAAGAAATCATCCGACCTTAGAACGTTTGAAATTATTTATATGATTCCTGTTTTTGATACATTGTTTCTTAAATTCTATATTGGCATTCCCTTGATCCGCTCCCGACTCAAGATAACTCTACTCCCATCTACAAGTGCCGTGCTACAGAAAACCAGAAAATCATCTAGCACGCCTTTCTTTGAAGTAGACTTATCACAGTGATAAATAAAACTTGACAACAAAATCAGAATATAATGGGATTGATCTAAATCATCAATGTTGAACGAGTACCATCACTTTTCTCATTCCAACGGCTGTCAGAAAAGTCCTAAGACAGTCCGCATCTTCAACCAAAGATGAAGCAAAAAGAAGTGTACATTTTAACCAACCGCGACATATACAAGTCTCAGAATATGTTCTTTAAAAAGCTTAGATCTATGATCTGATTAATTCAACAAGAGTACACTTGGTATTCAACAGCTTCAGACAGACAAATACTATGTGTGTCAGTTCACTGGACACTTCATGGCTACAACTAATAGGAATGAGTAACTTATTTTGAAACTTGATAACAATAATCTAATTACTAGTTGAAAAGAGTTAAAGTTGCTCCTACCTCTACGGAAGCCAATGATTGTCTTGCAAACTCCAATCTTTTCAAAGCCAGGGATCAGAACTCAGAAAGCTTTCGGAAGTTACTTTTTCGGTTTCTCACGAATGGAAGATACACGGATAGCATAGCAACCCACGCAAATTTCAAGCAGGCTGCAGTGAAAATAGATGAATAGGTCCTCTAATCCGGCTAAAAACCTGCTCATTATTAGCAACTCATACAAACAATTATACAAGTTAATATGAACATTCATGTCATTCCTTAGATCAATTACTGAGGAAGACCCCCTCCACCTTCATCAGATGAATATTGAACCACCTCTGTTGCCTCATTTGAGGACTGAGAAGGTGCACTGTCATCAAAAGCAGCATCAGAAGGCAAAGAACTATTCTCTTCACCAATTATACTAGTGCCATGATCATCAGGACTAGTGTCATCGTCATTTTGTTGGCAGTGCTCCTCTTGATTAGCAAAATTAGAAAATCGCGATCCATCAACATCATTAGTAGCATCAACATCGCTCTCAACCAGGCAGATTTCTGTATCACCTTCTTCGTTGACAGAAATGCGAAGCTGGGGTTCATTGATATCACAAGAAGTGACATTGTCGGTTGTGTGGCAGAGCTGATCATCAACACTGTCATCATTTGGATTTAGCGCCTGATGATTATTTACCATGTGATCTGGGTGATGCGTCTGTTGTACGTATTCATTACCAGTACCAGCATAATTTGATATTAGTTGATCATCCCTGCTATCCTCCGGGTATTCCTCCAACTCATCCTTCCGTCTCCGTTTCCCTGTTCCTTTTCTTCTCACTTTCTCCTTTCCCCTGCCCCTCTTGTTTTTCTCATCTTCTGAGGGCGATGATGCGACTGTCACAACACTCCCTGCCTGGTCCCTTAGACACTCATGAACAATATATCTTATCCTAGTGACCGAGTGTATTTGTTCATTGTCTAGGCCCTGCAGTGACATAGTATCTGCAATGTGTGCAACCTCCCGAAGAGTTGTATTCTAAAATTGAAAAAAAAAAGAAGCTAAGAAAAAGAGATCAAGTAAAGTTGAATGAATGATAATATTTTAACAAATCATGCAAGAATGAAAGGAATACCATTCTTTGAAACTCTGATGCAAGAGGGATAGGTCTTCCTACAAATCTGCGCGTAATTCTTAAATACCAATGCATATATTTACTATCATCAACCTTCCCTACACTCTGGACAATATGGAGATGACGCTCTGACCATTCATTGAGCTCAGACTCCATTTTGCCGGACAAGTCCACACCACCATCAACCCCACGGCTCTTTCTTTCCCACCTTTCAACAGGCTCTGGAATTGGTTGATGAGGACTGCGAAATTGCCTCAAGCAACGATCAGGCAGATGCCTCTCTGCCTTGTCAAAACATATCAACATCGTTTTCGACCTACCTAAAATCAAGGTGGTTGCTATCTCATCTGGTATTACCAAAGGATCAACATTTTCATAAGGACACCACTCTACCTGCACCAGAACAGAAAAACAAGCCCCAGCTGCACCTGTCAATATCCATAAATTGGACAAGGCAGAGAGACAACATTGAGCGCATGTAAAGGTTGACGTACATCAGATGGCTTCAACGAGTCCAAAGCCTTACGGTAGAAGGTTAGTTCACGATTCGTTGTTGGACCACTTTGTTTGCCTTTCCACCGGAGAACTAGAGGAAAATTATCATAAAAGGAGTCTTGAGGAAGTTTTGGTCGACCAAGATTCAGGCGAAAGTAACTCCAGCACTATAATATTCAAGTTTATTAATCACAGCAGGCAAACAGAAAACTAAGGGTAAAATGACGAAGGAAAAAAGATTAATGAGTAAGATCAAGGAACCTGCAACAATGTTAAGCTGCCACTGACAGTGCTTTGAGATCGCAGGGAAGCATTACCTAACGCTCTATACAAAAAAGCCAATGCTGCAGCACCCCATGCATATTTTCCACTTTGGTCAAAATCCTCAAAAAGCGGAAGGTACATGACTGGCACCTTATTACCCGTTGTCGTGGAAAAAATAGTACTTCCAACAAGGTAAAGAAGATATGCTCGAGTATGGCGTTCCACATCTTCAAGAGATGCACCTTGAGGGCATCGAGAGAAGCATTCTTTGAGCCAACTCAGCTTCACCATTCCACCACTAGTGTATCCCTGGTCTGGTGCCTTCCCCAGAAGTTTTTTGCAAACAAAGTCACATGTGGTATATGTGACCCCTATAACAGGTTCTCCGTCAATTGCCAATCCAAGTAAATGGGCAACGTCTTCAAGGGTGACAGTCATTTCCCCGACAGTCAAATGAAATGTATTTGTTTCTCTACGCCATCTCTCAACCAATGCAGATATCAGCGGGTTATCTAAACTAATTGCAGGGATGAATCTCAAGTACCCAAATCCAGCCCTTTCAATTAACTCAATCTGCTTTGATGTCAGTATCCACTGATCGAGTTTCGAAGTGTGTTCATGACATCTAAGTGCACCACGCTCCTGGATGGTTCCAGTCACAAAATTAATATACAAGAATGAGATCCAAAGAAACTCGGTAGAAGCAACAGGACATCACCATTTACCTGGCCTTCCCAAACTGCAGTCGAGACATGCTTCTCTTGATCATACAGTACAGATTCATCTACAGGTCCCGGATTGAACGCATAGAGCTCCATGTGTACGACTAATAAGCCATTCAAAGGGGAGAAAAAGAATAGCAAAGAGCTAAGGTTTAATTCAATATAGTTAAGAGTGGAGTTCGGGTTCGATTTCTGTAAATAAAAGACTTTCACATGTTTTTTGTTATCAACACAGCATTAAAGAGAGAAACGTCCGTTTACCAGATGTAAGGAAAAACACTAAAGCTGGAAACTAGAAGAATTCACATGCGCAATAGGGTAATGTATAAGGAAGCCCTAAGAACCATGGAAGTTTGATCATTTACCAATTATGAGATGAAAACATTGTCACAGACTACAGCCATTTCAATCACACCCCTCTAGAATCTACAATGCATGATGCAGTTGAAAGTAAAAAAGCTAAGCACATATGTTTCCCTTCCCAAATCCCTACAAACTTCGATCATCATCCAAAATCGAGTTCAAAAACATCGTACAATGATCCATAACCATAGTAAGAAAAAATTTGTCTACGAAAGCACAACCAGTACTTAAATAGTCCTCAAAGCTGCTAGCTTCCACGCCAACTCACAATTACACCTACAACATCCTCACTCTGAAGCATGCAAAAAACTAGTAAAAAATCATTTTCTCAGCCTATAGTATTAGCGAACTATTATTTTTGCAACGATTTTCTATCTTTTCTACCATTTTCTATCATTTTTATACCTTCTCTTACCAGATTTTATAAGTTTGAGGTAGCGAACATTACCCCTCGCCACTAGCTGGCTCCGCCACTGGCGGAGCCACATTGACAACGAAGGGGTCACTTGACTTCATACTCGTAATCCTTTTCTTTATAAAATTATAAGTAAGAATTTTTCTTAACCAATAACCCCGTACTCAAAGCCGATTGTGTGTTCATTAAATAAATGACCCCATGCCACACAATTACTGGCTATGCGTACCCAACTAAACTAGTTGACATCCGCAATGATCAAGTTACTCTCACATTTCCAACTAACCTCACATAAAGACAAACACTTGGATAAGACAGTCCTACGATACACAAAGGCCGAGGTTGGTATTTAAGCCTTTGGGTCAAACCTTAATAATGGTAAGTCAAAAAGTACAAGCTCATCCTGTCATAAGACCGTCTTATCAAATACCCAAATAAAAGAAAAGGCCAAGTAAGTGGGAAAATAATAAAAAGATTTAATATTGGAGAAAATAAGAGCAGAAATATAAAGTGATGAAAATGTAAATAAAAGGGATTTTAAATTATTAAATATGAAGAAATATTTATGTGTAATAATAATAGTAATAAGAGAGATAATAATACCTGGGAAAATAAAGGCGGGAGGAATAAATTTGAAGATTAAAATTATTAGGAAAAAATAGGGGGGCTTAAGCTGCGCGTTTTGTTAGGGTTTGAGTTAAACCGATGAACTTCAGGGAACAGCTGTTTTTTATGCCATTGTTTCTGCTTGGTCGTTTTGTCCCCCTACCTTTCTTTTGTTCGTCGTCCACTTAAATGATGCCTACCACTTTTTTTATTTTTTTATAAGATTACAAATGATTAGGGTCCTGTTTGGCAAACAGCGGATAATGGGTTGTATTAGCGGGTAGCAGGTTGCATTAGTGGATAGCGGTTTATAAAAAACGGGTTTGACCAAGTAATTTCATTAGCGGTTTGTCTAAATATGTTTGGTAAAAGTTAGCTGATAGATGGTAGTTGATAGTTATTTATTGTAAAGTGACATATAAGGACATTTATGTGTATGATAAAATAAAGGTATAAAGTGTAAATTTCTCTAATGATTGGACTAATAAGTCTTTTTGTATGTGTAAAACGTCTTACAAAAAGTTACAAAACCCCGAGCATCACCGGGTCCAAGAGCTAGTATACGATATAAACTACTTTTTTTTGCTACTTTTTCACACAAGCTACTTTTCGCACATATATGATTTCGTAGTCCATTCTTTGTTTTTATGAAGCATACTACCAATCTCTGTTAAATTTCAAGTCGTGGTGCGAAATGAAGATTCGGCATGTATATAATCTAGGGTTTTTTTAAATCATTTTTTTATTTCCCCCAAAACCGTGCCCAAAGATAACAAGCATAACACAACAATATCTCGAGAAGTGTTATAACATATTGAACTTTGACATTAGTGAAAAATAAACGCTTGCTAGTTACGGAGTAAACAACAAACTCATACTTCGTATGATTGAGCACCATTTTCTATCGACAAGGACTGTTGAAACTCTCTAATAGCTGAGCTACAAACAAAAACTCAGGTTAAAAGTAGCTTTTCAAGCTGTAGTTGGGCTCGTATCTTCTAATTGCCTGTGGTTTTTTTAGGATAAAATCAATTGGAGCTTGAGGGACGATATATGGATGGAATCTTTAGACTTCGCATCCATGGGTACATGAGTACTAGATTCAGTAAATCAACTATACTGACATACTGACAATATTCTATCGTTTTAATGCAAGCCAGACACCAATCAAAATCCACATATCCAAGCGATACGCATTGCACAGTGATAGCCGAAGTATCAGACTAATAATAATTACAGTTCACAAATCAGTATAGCATATGTACATGACTGGTCGATGTTTGTACTAAGACTTCCATAATGATGTTCTACTAAGATGAAAGAATGACAAACAATAACTAAACTTTTCTGCTCCTAAAACAAGCACCTAATATTGATAATGTACTACTCTATTTCCGAAAACATGTATATTCTGACAAGACTCCACCACAAAAGAATATCTCCATCTGCCATTATAGCCTCCTCCAAATCTCTCCAAAAATGAGCTCTGCAGTGGAACCACCACGACAGTATACCTGCACAGATTATAAGGTATCAGATAAGAATTGGCTATAAGCGTAATAAAAGCATAAGACAATCCCAGCAGAAGGTAAGAAGATATAGTCGTGTGGCAAGAGAGATTTGATCAAACATCCATAGGAATTAAGAACTTGACATAACAAACACAGCCCTACACCTGCCTCTGTCTTCCAGAGGCCCACAAATTCTGAACGTGGCCTTGGAAGGGAATCTGTTTCAGGGTTAGAACTCCTTTTTTTGTAGAAGAAGACTAATTGTGTAAGCTCAGCCCAAGAGCTCAGGGAAAGATGCAGAAGCAAGACGACATATACAGGCAGGGAGTGACCTTGATTCATCATGGATTGAGGCCTGAGGGAGGGGGCAAGGGTGAGAGCTGAGAGTGACAAAGAGGCAGAGGAGCCACAGTGAGAGAACAATGAGTCGCAGGAGATGTGTCATACATAACGGGAGTCCTCATCAGAAAAAACTCCAAATATATCTTGTATTTGTTTACTCAAATAAAAGGCTTGCTTGGAGTGCTACTCCCTTACTATATATAACCTGAACAAGTTTTTCAGAAGCCTAAACAATTGCTTCAGACATTGATACTTGTTTCACTGTCTACACAAGGCCTGTTCAGAAGCAAATTGCGTCACAGCCGCAATAGCTCGTTAAAGTATGCAATAAACTTCATCGATAACAGATAATGAGGAAGAACATAACGCATTTGTCAATGCCAGTGCCGGCTCAACCCCAAAGCCACTAAAGCCGGCCGCTTGAGGCCCCCAATTTATTTTAAATTCACTTGCTTATCGAAAAGGCCTCAGTTTAAGAAAATAAAAAAATAAAAAATAATACTAATAAGATAAAAGGCCTCAATTATAATTTGGCTTCAGGCCTTTATAAGTCTTAAGCTGCCACTGGTCAATGCATATTCTATATCTAAACAATTTTGTGTTTCTCCGGCTTTCTACACAACTGGTATTGAAACAGCAGAATGCCTGAACCAATTTACTTCAACCAAAGAACTGAACTTGGCTAAACAGACAGATTACCACCTAACTCTGCTTCCCTATTGCTACCACAAAATAACGGAGCTGACTTGCAGATCCATCAGGAACAATCCAATCCCATACACTCAAATAGCTTCTTTTTTTTGGGTAAAAATGTAAGATTATCATTCATACCAAACAATATCCATACAGAACTGTCACAAGTGGCACACACATTAAAGATAACAAGAAAGCAAACAGAAACTACAAATCAAGAACCTATACTCAGGCTATCAAACAAAACTTTTATCACTTAATCTCAGAGGCTTTCCTATGGTAACTTTTATTTTAACACACAATTCATATTTAAGCCGCTTCACAATTATCTCTGGTTGTCTTCAAAACCATATTAACTCTGCAGCCATTTCTCTCTTGCCAAATCAGATACACACCAGCAGCAAAGCTAGCCCAAAGTACCATCCTTCTGAATTTAATCCTACATCTCAACCAGAGCAACTCTGCAATAGTGCCACCCCCCTAGCATTGATCTGCAGCCACTTATGAATAAGAGCCAAACAGCTTAGGCTATACTGGCATCTAAAAAAATGCTCCACAGTTTCTTCATGCTGGTCACATAACAAAGAGGTCGAATTGTCAGCTAGACCCACCCTATACATTCTAGCCTTAACCTGCAATCTGTCTAACCAGCTAGGCCAGAAAATAAAGCATAATCTTGGCACATTCAGTTGTTAAGGATAAATCGAGACTAAGTCAAGATGCTGAAGATAATACTAGACCGAGTCAAGTGCAGGATTAGCTTATACTTATGCAGTTGTAACTACTTGTAATCTATCCTATTAGCTTAGATTATATCCCTAGTCTTTAGATTGTAAATAGCTAATCATTAGCCTTAGTTGTCGTACTGTTTACCTATATATACTCTGTATATGATCTCATTCAATATAAGGAAATATTCCTTCATCTATATGGTATCAAGCAGCCAGTGATCCTCTTCTTTCTCAAATTTTTCTTTCTTTCTTACTGTCATGGCTATGGTTTTTTCTCAAGTGTTGACTCCCAACAATGCAGAACCTGAAAAGCCTCTTATAATTCTCTCTCTCACACATATCATCAAGCTCACCAAAGATAACTACATTTCCTGAAAATCCTTCAACTCCACCCTCCTCGGCTATGGCCTCAAACACTTCCTTGATGGTACGTACTTACCCTGCTCCTGCTGCCACTGTTTCACAAGATGGCCAGAATGTTCCTAACCCAGCCTACTTGGTTTCGTCAGGATCAGTTACTCTTAGGTGCTCTACAGGGAACTGTTTTCTACTAACTTCAACCTCTCATCTCCCAATGTACCACATCCCTGGCGGCATGGAACACATTAGGCACTACCTATGCTAATCCGTATTCCTCAATCTATATCAGTTCACCAACACATATTGAACTTTCTCCAAAACACCAGTAAGATATTCATATCCACCTTTGACACAATAGCCTTAATACTTACCACTTTGGTTTTGTCCTTAACCTGACAAATTTTCCTCCAAGACCAACTAACATCACTAGCAGGATCCACTCAAATAGCTTTATGCCATGGGAAACTAGTAGTTTTATAGCTTAAAAATAAGAGACTTCCAAATTCACCAGTCAAAGTATACCTCAGAGGCTTGCAGGGGCTGGAAACAGGGAGTAGAAATTGTGAAAGCCGATCCCAAAAGACAATAATCAATCAAAACCATGCAAAGGGAACTAGACACTCGATCAACTTTTCTCACAAGGGACAGTCAATTCAATCCAACCAATCAGCTTAACGAAATTCCCGCAATCAGGTTCACTAGGAAGAAAAAACATACTCAACGGTCTACATTAAAAAGTTGTCCAAATAACGAAAGAAACAGCATTTTACCAGCAATGGCACACAATGATGAAGAATATAGCTAGCATAACCATTTACCAACAAACGGATGGTACCAATTTACTGTATTGTATTATCAAATTCAACATATAATTGATCAATCAAATGGAAAATTCAATTCAGAATACTATCTAAGCAATTAACCACCAATGAACAACCAATAAATAAAACAAAATTATAACAGATTTCAAAAAATTACCAAAATTAACTTCAATCCATGCTCTCATAGCACAAATCCGGAACTCGAACCACCACCACTATGACCACTACCCTGACTACTACTACTACTACCAGCACCACCACCGAAAGAAGCAGTACCCCACGGCAACTGAATCACAAACATCCTCTCCCTATCCCTATCCCTATCCCCATGCCCGCCAACTGAAGCACCGGCATCACCATTAGAATTAGCTCCACCACAACTATTCCCACTCGAGCTCCCCTGCGCCTTGCGGCTCTCATAATCACGATCATCTGTCGGCAGCTCAAAGCGACAGACCGGGCAGGAATTATGCATGTCCAACCACGGCATGATGCAGTCCTGATGGTACACGTGCATGCTTGCATGGCAGCTCCCTCGCCTCGGCCCCGACCTCAAACTCAGACATGCAAACAGCACACGAATTCATCTCCGACCTCGCCACCTCCTCGGTCACCTCCACGGTCGGCAGCCCCTCTACCGCGTCCTTCGCTGCCGGTGGGGGGCCGTAGTTGGGGTCGTCGTTCTCCATCAAGTGCTGCAGCAACTGCTCCAACCCACCTGGGCCCGGGTCCAGGCTGGCCATCTGCTCTACAGTAGAGATGAAGTAGCCAGTGAGGAGGTCCACGGGATCGGGAAAGTCATAAATACCAGGGTTTGTAGGGTTGCTCAGGGTTACTAGGGTTACTAGGGTTGGTAGGGTTACTAGGGTTTGTAGGGTTACTAGGGTTTGTAGGGTTGGTAGGGTTACTAGGGTTTGTAGGGTTACTAGGGTTACTAGGGTTTGTAGGGTTTGTAGGGTTACTAAGGTTGGTAGGGTTGGTAGGGTTTGTAGTAGGGTTGTGAGTGGTTAGTTCGAGGAAGCCAGTGAGGAGGTCCACGGGGTCGGGAAAGTCATAAATACCAGGGTTTGTAGGGTTACCAGGGTTTGTAGGGTTACTAGGGTTTGTAGGGTTTGGAGTAGGGTTGTGAGTGGTTAGTTCGAGGAAGCCAGAGTGGCAGTGGGGACAGGAAAGGGGGGAGGAGGAAGGAAGGGTGAGCGTGCGGAGACACAAGTGACAGAAGTAGGCTTGTGGGGACATAACTTTTTTGATCTTGTGTTTTCTTGTTGTTGAGTTAATGTGATTGAAGAAGAGACAAAGTGAAAGTCAAAGGGTTTATATATATAGTCGGCTGTTAGAATCTAGAACTAGGATTTAGGATTTAGGATTTTGGCGGTGTAAATATATCCATGCACGTGTAGCAAAGAACTTTCCAGATTGTTCCAAATCTGTGCGTTCGTGTTTTACTCTTTTTTTTTTTTTCCTTCCAACGAGTCCTTGTAATTGGGAAAATTTACATTTTGATATCCTTAGTTTAGCGCTGATCATATTTGCCCGGTTCCACCCGATTTCGGGCGGGGTTTGGGACGAGGTTCAAGCCGGAAAGCCCGGCTTGAAAAGCCTAAAATTTTGAATTTTTAATTATTTGAAACTCTTTTTTAAGTAAAACACGTCATAAAACCACTTAAAGTATTGTGGAAATTTATTTTTTTTTAATTGAATTTTTGTATTTTCATTATTATATTTCCGTGGATCTAAAAAAAATAAGTAGATTTAAAAAAAATCGCCTCAAATGGACACCCGAGGTGAAAAGTTATGTTAAGTATAAGAATCATAAATAAAGTGCGGAAAAGCCCGAAATAGTCCGAGCCCGGCCTGAAGCCGGACTGGGCCGGTTTTGGGTTTGAATTTTTGGCCCGAAGCCCGACCGGCCCGGTCATATGATCAGCTCTAAAATATATCCTTGCGCGTGTTGCAAAGAACTTTCTAGATTGTTCTACTTCTGTGCGTTTCCTGTTTTACTCCTTTTTTTTCCAAGGAGTCCTTGTATTGAGGAATATTTACATTATGGTATCCTTAGTTTTAGGCTAATTTTTGTTTGGTTAGCTGACCTTTTGATAATTCCACAAGTTTTTGGCGTGTAATTGTTTTTTTTTTAATTATACTAAATCAAATAATAATTTGACACAACTATTGTCGACTCATTGAAAGCAAAAAATGATTGTTTTTTTAATAGTAGCTCACAAATTCCGTGAAAATGAGACATAATTTTTGGAAAATCAATATGCATGAAACAATTTATGAGGTGAATATTTCCCTCTTGTTTATTCTTATTATTTTTGAAAAATCAATACCCACTCAATTCTTTTTATTTCTGTTTTGTCAAGCTTCTTTTTTTTATTGGACAAAGGTACTTGATGGCCAAAAATGGCGCTGCTAAAATACATGGGCCAACATGAGCAAGATGGGTTATACGTGCTCATACAAGAGCTTTTGTTCGTGCATTTGTTATGAGTTGTAGGAGTTGAACCTAAGTTTGTGCTGAGCTACCGGCCACACTATTTTTTTTTATATAAAGACACGAAGGCCAAACTTATTCATTAGATAAAGCTTCTGAACATAACAAGCTCTCAAGACTAGGAGGCGGCGATTCCGACCACATTCTACTACCTATAACCCATGGTTGGTAATGTGCCAAATAATGGGCTACCTTATGAGAAGACCTACCCATAAACTTAAACGAAATACTAGCAAAAGACTTCACAAAATCTAAAATATCATCAACAATAAGATAAAATGAACTACGCCCGCCTCCATTGTTATTGATCGTTCGCACCAAACTCTGGCAATCCGACTCCATACAAATCTCATCGTACCCACGAACAACTATAGAATGAAGACCAAAAAGTAACACCTTTGCCTCAGCCACTGCAGGTTCAAGAACTTCATCGCCTTGCTTCACCCCTCCCAAGCACACCAAGCCATTTTCATCACGCAAAACGAAGCCAAACCCCGTGCCCTTATCTTGAAGAATACCCGCATCAGAATTGAGCTTAAACTTCCCTTCTCCTGGACAACACCATTTCCCTGCAGCTCTCCCTACCCCCACAGCAACACTGTTCTCCTTCTTCTCAAGACTCATCACAATCGCATTCACATAGTCTAAGACTTGATTAGGACCTGATCCCTTCCCCTCAAAGACCATTCTATTACGCACTCCCCAAATTGCCCAACAAATGGTGATAAACTGAGCTCTGCCCTGAATGCATGTCCAGCCTCTCAAAACAAACTTCCACCCAATCTCGCAAATCAATCCAACTCTCCTCGAGGTCAACATCTAATCCAGCCAAACTCCAGACTTGCGTAGCCAAACCACAATCCCTAATGGCATGCAGGCCATCCTTATTAGAAAAGGAACAAAGAGGGCAAGTAGCAGAGATGCTAGCAATACGCTTATGCAAATTAGCACGAGTGGGAAGAGCACCTCAACATGCTTGCCACAAGAACACTTTAGTCTGAGGAAGAACTTGACTATTCCAAATATTGCGCCAAATCTGGTCATCCCTAGGAGAGCTAGGGGCTACCCCCCGCGCTAATTCTTGACCAAAGAGAGCGTGGTAAGCCGATCTCACCGAGTAAATCCCAACCTTTTCTAGCTTCCAGCACAAGACATCCTCCACCCGCCTCGAACTGAGTGGAATACTTGCAATGCGCGTTGCCTCAAATGGAAGAAAAAGATCATCAAGCAACTCTCTTCTCCAAGTAAGTGAGATTGGGTGAATGAGATCAGCAACAACAAGGTTAGCATTAGCATCTCCGCTTGGCGAAATCACCTTAAAAGAACTAGTGTCTGGGATCCAAGAATCCGTCCAAACCTTCACTGAGTTGCCCTCACCAATTCGCCAATGCGCCCCTTTTTCAATCACATGCTTCGCTCCCCAAATGCCCCTCCATGTGTAACTAGGAGAGACCCCAAGTTCTGAGCTCAAGAAAGTGCCACATGAATAGTAGCGAGCCCTAAGCAGCTGTTCCACCAATGATCCTTGATGGACACATAAACGCCAGCCTTGTTTTCCCAACAAAGCTTGGTTAAAAGCCTGGAAATCCCTAAACCCCATGCCCCCTACACACTTAGGCTCACAAAGTTTATGCCATGCTACCCAATGCATTTTTCGTTCACTCTTACGCTACCCCCACCAAAAACTAGACACCATGGATCTCATCTTGTTGCAAAACGAATCATGAAATCTGAAAAAACTCATGGCATAGGTAGGGAGAGCTTGAGCCACCGCCTTTATGAGTACCTCCCTTCCCGCCTTGGATAACAAAGACCCCTTCCAACCTTGCAATCTTCTAAACAATCTATCATAAATCCCTTTTGTGATAGCCTTCTTCGATCTCCCAACCACCGGCCACACTTAATGGCCAAAAATACGATTCCTCTCTAGAATAAACAAGATGCTTGTTAAAGTGAACTCTAAAATCGTGGTTGATCTTTTTACTCGATCTCCCACTCCTTGGAACCTTGACTTCTATGTGATGCAATGCCAAAATCTTCTCTAAATGGGGAATGGCTAGTTACGTTGTCGTCAAACATGTTTATAGAAAAGCTTACATAGCGGCAGATCTTCTTGCCAAATTGCGCTACTTGAAGACCTCATAAGAATGTTCAAGAGTTAAAAGTAGTCATTTCTTTTATCTTTTGGATACTTTGTGCGCTCCTATGCCCTATATAAAAAAAAAAACAAAACAAAAAATTAAAAAAAAAACAATGATTGTGTCGTACATCTCAAATTCTAATCTTAGTTCGAATTTTTTTTCTATAGTAGATAGATTTAGAAGTTTGCTTATTATCTAATTTCAAATTTTCTATCAAATTTGCTAGGATTCTTAGAATATTAGACTCCATATACAAGGTCCATCTTCATAGGCTTTTGTTTCATCCTCAATAGCCGTCAGATAGCATTGTGGAACTGAATTCCTCAAAATGGAATTATAAAAGGTTCTCCAGACTTGGACTTGCAATTGAACTTTAGCATTTAATTTGCTGAATTAAAAGAGATCCTTTTTGTCAAAAAAAAAAAAAAGAGATCCAAATATAATCCATGTTCAAACCACTGCCCAAGTGTACAAGAAAGCAATCATTGCAGTGAAACTATTTGGATTTATCAGCCGGTTGAATACCTGAAGAACCTTTTAATATTATGAAGATATATAACTGAAAAACAATTGGCCATATGAGTTTACACAGCGCACGCGTAGACATTACTAGGTATTAAATGGCTACAACAGTTGCGCTGTAGACACTACTAATGTTCACTATTAGGCATTAACTGACTCCAACAGTCAAGAAAACCTCCGATGCAGAATCGAAAATCAATCGTACAGAAAAACATTCGTTACATTGAAATTATTTTGATCAGTTAGCCATTTGATTCTTGAGGAACAATAAACAATATAAAATTAAACTGAAAATATAAAAGAAAATTGGCCATATGATTTTATATGGCAGTATTTTCATAGAAAACTACTAGTATCAACTTCTTTGGTCAGTGTACAAGGCAATCTTGAGCCGGAAAAACTTAGGTGGGACAAGAAAAACTTGGGTGGAACGAGAGAGCTGAGAAGAGGATCACTTCTCACTTGTTCGAGCTTCCTTCATCATTAAAGCACAATAATTGTACACGGCAATGTAGCTGGATTGGCACCAGATAATCAAAATCAAGAGAACATTCTCAGGAAGTTGTTAGTGTATGCCATTGGCATGACTGCAGGGTGTGGCTGCAATGACACCAACCAAAAATAAGAAACAATCACTAAGAAAACCACTATAACGTATTTGAGGTAGCTTGATAATTAAATCAAGAGAATATTCACAAGAAGTTGTTAGCATTCTAGTCTATGCCATATGTTTGAGAAAAGTGGTAAATAAGAGTGCTCTGCAACTGATAAAAGCACGAGCAAATTTCAATTTGCAAGGGGGCAAATCTGCTTTCAACCATGTCATACAGAAATTAGACCTGCAACTTGGTAGAAGAAAAGGCAGAGCAAAGGAAAGAGGCTACTAACCACCGCAGTAAATGTGGAAATATTAGGCTTCATTTCAGGGGCCTCAAAACGAATGAAAGCACCCTTGTTACCCATCTGCAAAGGTATGAATCGATCCATTAGAATTTAGATGAATTCACCACATAAGTCTCCATACTTGGAAACAAACTAGACTATCTCATCTGCTAACAAAAAAGGTCTTGATCTCCATTAGTTATTAAAAAAAAGGCCACAGCATAACTCAAGGTAGCTGTGTTTTACCAAATACTATCGTACTACAGACTTCCTTTATAAAACATATATTATCGTTCAATTGTGATAATTCATTATAAACATCCAGTGTAGTGTTAGCAAATCCTGTACGGATAAAATGATCCCCTAATTACTTAACATTTGCTACTATTAAGAAATTGATTAATTCTATGCGGAGTTGCATTATGTCAAATGAAATTCAATATTTCAAGGATATTCTGGATTAACCAACAGAAAATTACATTGAATTATAAAATGACATGATATGGTGTGCTTATATTATACAGTGACATATTGGAGCACAACAAATTTGGCTAAGCAACCAGGATGTGCACAAACGTTGCAATCAGCAACGATTTTAGAACGTAAAAGTGACCAGAGGAAGTTACCTGATCACAGTAATTTGGTGCTGAAAATACTGTAATAAGTTTACCATCATGATCAATTTCATATCCTTCGTCTTTAACTTCATGAGATCGCACAACTAGATCTGAATAAGGATGAATAAACATGTAAACAACACAATACCAACGATTACGACATCCAACTAATAATTCAGATATCAAGGTCAAACAGAATTACCTAAATTGTTGTCCTGAAGAAACCTCTTGGTGACATCGGCACCAAATGAAAGACCAACACCACGCTTACTGGGACCTCTTCCTAGGGATGGTTGTGGATCACTCCACAGTAGTTCACACATCAACCCTGTCAGCCCCAACAGAAAAATTCACATGAAACCTATATCTTTAAAGCATTTATCAAATAAAAAGTTGAAAAAAAAACCCCAGCCTAGATTTTGGGACTTTGTTAAGAGCCCAAATCATGCAGAGCATTAGCCATCACTCACTCAAGGAGTCAAGGTAGCAGGGACTTTGATAGGATCACTCTCACAGTAGTTCACATATCACAATTTTCCACATTAACTCCTAACGACCACCAAATTTTGGTTCGAAAGGAAGATTCTTAGAGATTTTTCTCTCCTTCTTATCAAGCGAGCGAGGTCAGAAAAACCTCTAATCCATCTTAAAGCAAACAAATCAACAAAAGGACTACTCCCTCCATTCAAGACCAACCTTCCCACTTTCCCTTTAGGGCAATTCAAGATCAATCTTCCAATTTCCCTTTCTGGTAATTTTAATCTTATTTTGCAATTAAAAGAATAGTGAGTTGGATAAGGACCCTAGCACTACCCTTCTTTTCCTCTCACATTGTAATAAAAAAACCACTTAATTAACATCCCAGTACCATCTTTTTATTATTGTTTATTA
>CAAKMY010039058.1:0-37617 GCA_901111285.1 Corrigiola litoralis
AAGTATAGTAAAGAGCAATATAGAACAAATCATATAAACTAATAGTATAGTTCAACAATTGGAAGAACAAATCATGCAAACTAAAAGGGACGTGAAGCATGCGGGGGGAAGAAGTAGTAGCTGAAAAAAAATATTACATATATATACTAATAGATAGGAAGTTTGGAACGTGGAGGTGACTGTAGTAGTTTGATCATTTAATAAATATATTATTTGATTTTATTCTAAGATTAATCCATGTAGTAAAAGACATCTATATACATTGGGATCTCTTTGAATCTATATGAAATTTTTTGTCTAATTAGGACTCCTCGAATAATTAAAGACTCGTTATTTACTATATGAAGACATATAATCATGAAATGCTCCTCACTATGTCATAATGCTGTTTTTAAATAGGGGCATCTGTATTTAAAGACTTCTTTTTGAAAAGTTGGAGTTTGTTTAAAGCCCTGAAATTCTTCTGCTTTATATATTAACTATTAGATATTATCAGGTACGCAAAGAGGGAAAGGGGAAAACTTGTCAACAGCTACTCTATGAAGGATCTCGAAGGAATACTTGTAAGTCTACTTGCTTTAATATTGCATGGAACACTAGAGTTTAGGTTATCCTAGCTTAATGCATTACATTTGTTAAACTTGGCACAGTGCAACGAGAGGGTTTCCTTTTCGAGTATGCACACCAACTTTACTAAAGAGTCAAACTGGGTATGGTAAGTATAGGATAGAAAAGAGTGCGGCAGGAGGCCTCCTATTGACTGCTGAGTCTACTGTGTGTCGTTAAACATGCATGTATTGTGATTGAATTGTTTGCATAGGCGACTATCAATGTTATGCTCTTATTAAGTGTTGGACTTTTGGATTATGGATTAAAAATTTATGTTAGATGTGAATGCATAGAGCTTCTCTTACTTTTTGGGTGTCATCTTATTCATATGGGATTTCAATCATGGCTTTGTTTGGGTTTCATCATTGTTGAACAATCCCATTTTTCCCCTCATTTTCATTCTCCCCCTTTTTCTACGGTATTTATAGCATTACAGCTATTGCTGTTGTTGAAGTTGATGCTTTGATAAGTAGTGCAGTCTCTGACTTTATATTAACGATTTTGTTCTCATTTTCTTACTGTGGGAGCTAATAGCATTTTGGTTGGTGCTGCATAACTGAAGTTATTTTCTTGTGCAAAACGCAGCCCCTTTTACTTTGTATAGCTAAAATTCTTGCCATTTGCATGGGACTGAGCTTTGCAGATTAAAAAGTCCGAGGAGCCAGCTGTTCAACCAGATGAAGTAGAACTGGAGACTGAAGCCTGTGATGGTATCGACTTTGATGTTGAAGGTATTGTTCCAATATTTAGCAATAAAAAGCATGAGTCTATTAGTTCTTGGAGACTTTTGTTACTATTGGATTTTAGAAGTAAAATGCTAAGCTCTTGAGTCATGGCGAGGCTGAACATAGTTAGCGGAGAGAAGATCAGGGTAGTCAATATCTTTTTACTTCTCTAGAGAACAATTTCAAATTTCTGAGGTTAATTGCCATTGGGGATGAATCAAATCTTTGGTTTGTTTATTATCCATTAAATTGAAGACAGAGCAGGATATATTTCTTACTGCCGGGGGACTTTTGAAGGCCTGTTTGTAATTTCAGTAGGTTTGCTGCTGCACCTTGTTATGATTTTAAGGCTTGTTGTAGATCATAGTGCTTTTATTAAAGCAACATGTCACTGCAATGTTAATTTGTCATGACAAGGAAGGAGAGGAAATAGTCAAATGAGCTTTAAAATGTTATCTGATGACTCTTATTTTTCTATGGGTAAAAAACAGGCTAAACACATTTGGAACTGTTGGTATCAGCCTTTTCTGTAATTCTCCTGTGTTATCTTACAGGTTCCTCTTCCCTCAAAGACGATAATAAGAAAAGATGCTAATATGTAAAGTTGAAATGAGGTACCAGATGAATTCCGCGTGTCGATTTGAACTTGTTGCAGCAAATTTTGCTGTATGATGGTGTCAGATTATATTTTTAGATTTGATTGTTGGTTCTTGTCGGTTAGTTTGCACAGTGTTGTATGCTCTTTCTCTAGAGCAAGTTTTAACCTTGCTTGGGCATCCTTATTCTGGATGATTTCTTTGTGGTTACTTGGTACTTGTGTTTTTGCTGATGTAAGAATGTTGACCGCCCCCCCCCCCCCCCCTGTATGTATTTTTTGCTTTTATCTCTTTGCACAACCCAGAAAAATTGAGAATTGAAGATAAATCCTTGATGTGCTTTGCTTTAAAATTAGGAAGTGTTCTGTTTTTCTATTGACTCTGGTCAACAGCTAAACATACTATATGCATCTACAAATGCAGGACAGGCGAATGTACAATATCCTCCAGAGTGGTGGGGCTACAAGAACGGGTTCACATCGGGTGGCTTTCTGGGAGCTAAGTCTAAAAAAAGGAAAGCTGCTGCTGCTGATGAGACTTCGATTGTTAAAAAGAAGAGAGGCTTTGCCGAAGAAGATCAAGAGAATTTGTACAATCTCGCCCAAGTGAGTGATAACTTTCTAGTTATCAGATTTTTGAATAATTCGTATGTTAGATATGGATCTGTTAAGTGTTAACTAATGTAGCATATTAGCAGTGCACTCACTGTCCTCTTGAACAAGGAAAATGCAAAAGGCATAATATAATGTATGATTAGATTTTTTTTAGGTCGCTGGTATTGTCCACTGCACCTTGAAAATTTTAACACTATTTCCTTTTCAAGAGATCATCGCTTTATAAGCACGAAGCACCCTTCCTCCATACTTTAAATATAAAAAATGATTTGTAACAGTTTCAGTTTTCTGTCATCTGAACTTTTCAAAACTAGAGATGTTAAAGTTGATGAGGAAGCGCAGGGTAGTATAAATTGCGGATTATTATTCATTAAGTTTGTTGTTGTGGTTGCATGGTAGTTGGTCTTGACTTTCAGTGAGACTGTTCTTTACAGGATAAGTGCACCACGGGAAAACAAGGTCTCGGCATCAAAGACAGGCCTTTAAAAGTTCAAGGTCATCGCTTCCAGGGGAAGAAGACAAGTTTTGATGACAGTGACGATGAAGATTCTGCCGACACTGATTCTGCGGAACAAGAACATGATGAAAATATTCAAATGGACCAGGGTAAGGAGCCGAAAGTGAAACTAAAAAAGTTATGTCGCCAGTTGCTCTATCAGGTGTGTTTCTTACTTTTTTTCTTCTCCGTGAAAAAGTTGTCTGGAATTTTGTGATATGTAGAAGTTGATTACCTGTTCTTTGCAGGCATCTGGTGGAACTTTA
The DNA here is from genome assembly GCA_901111285.1 of Corrigiola litoralis. Classification (NCBI taxonomy): domain Eukaryota; kingdom Viridiplantae; phylum Streptophyta; class Magnoliopsida; order Caryophyllales; family Caryophyllaceae; genus Corrigiola; species Corrigiola litoralis. The sequence goes on from CAAKMY010039058.1 coordinate 3,307, forward strand.
AAACTGAAAGAGCTTAAAGTGCAAATAGATCAGCAATCCACTTCAGTTTTCTCAAGTTTCTCCTCTAAAAAAGACGCGCTTCTCTTTTTGACACAAAAGGTATATCAGGGACTATATTTCTCTGCCCATCAATGTGTTTTCTACTTCCCCACCTCCCCTTCCAGCTAGATCAAAAGGCCTTATGTGTCGTCTTGTTTACTGCAGCTTGAAGGAAGTTCGAAATTCTGTGTAGAGGGAAAGAGAGTAACCTTGAAGAAACGATAAATTTTGCAGAATTTGTTATTTGCTATGGATATGTACATTGCATATCAGACTCTGAGCCCTTTATAATCGTGTAGACCTCAAATGACCACGAAGCAATGAGGGTTGTACACTTGTACTTGTAAGGTTTTAGTAAGTTATTTATATATATGTTCTTTCCTGCCTATGTTATCTCTAAATGGATGGTATAGCAAGGTAGAAGTGTATTGTTTCGCTATGAGGGCGTAATTCTTTTGTCCCGAGGATGAGTATCTTAGGGTCTCCTTTTGAGTTGTGAACTCTGAATCTCTGATAAATACCAATCTATGCCTTTACTACGTAGTATGAAGGAATAAGGCTGTTTTTGATCTTACTTACTTCAATCTGTATTATTACTCCCCCCTCGGGCTGTTAGATACTTCGATGTTTTATGTTCACGCTTGAAGATGCTTGGACAACCACGTTTGTAACAAGCTGAGGGGTCGAAAGTTCAGTTTCTTGCGTGGCAGATAAACTGTGGACAGAGCTGTGCATAATGTAATGGAGTAAATTAAAAAGACTACCCTCCTTAATTGATGGTTCTTTTTTTGAAGATCTAGTGGTTTTGGGATCAAAAAATGGACTATGATAGGACTTAGGCCACATTACCAAATTCCCAACTAGCGCTGCATAGGTCCATACCTCTTTGACTGTGTTCTTCGAGCCACATCTAGTTCGGTACAGAAAATAGCTGGAGAAAAATGTTTTTAAGAGCTGTCGATTTGTAGCTGTTTTTTACACTATACAATATGGCTAACATCTGCGAATGAACAACTTATTATGCGCAAATGAAATCTGTTCATTACTATTTATTCGAAATTTCATGGATTTGTCGCAGTCAGCATTCTCCTAAATGTAATCAGCTTGGACGATTTTCTTTGCCAAGTATTTCCCTAAGAAATCATATCCATGACAGTAAAGAGCTTCAATTTCTGCTCTTTGTCCACTTTGAACCATTTGTGATAGCTCCTCCTGGTGATCCTCCTGCAATAAATCACAGTTGTTCAGTCTGCTCGCTGCATGTTTCGCTGAAGAGTGATTTACTGCTTAAACCTTACTAAAAGGCAAGTAAACACTGAGAAATTTAGGACCCTGCGGTTTTCATTGCCTACCGGGAGTATCTCCAGCGACGTGAGGCTTTTAGCAATCTGCAGGTCCTTCGGTTTCAAGGGGGACAGAGATTCTTCGGGTATTAGCTGGAGGTCGTCTCCTCTCACTCCGAGCCATCTGACATTACACGCTGAACAACGAAATGTCAATGTGAGTAAGGTCTCTGTTGAAATAAATAGCATGATCTGTGTGTACAAGTCAGAGGTGTGTGCAACCATATCTGTACGCTTCCAGTCCCATCCCGATACTGCCATACTTGAAGGTACACAGGATAGCCAATCCAGCAGGATTCCTTCACAAATATGGTACAAGAGAGGAATTACATATCAGCATTACCAGGCTGCAGTAACGAGGTAGATATGATGTATATACCAGTCAACCAGCGCCAAAATAGGCAAACTAGGGAACGCTTTGCTCATCTTATGAAGAATAAACCTGTTGCGGAAAAAGCAGGAAGTGAGTACCTGTCATTTTGTACATGCATCTCTGCCAGATGCTGCAGAAATAGCGAATGTACAGCTAACAGTAAACTACTACCTTGTAGCTAAATCTGGATACCCTTTGGCTGTAATGAGAATGCTCGGAACTTGGTTGAAGAACCGATCTTCAGCCAATCGCTGGAATATCGCATGCTGAACATGACCAAAACCATTGTTGTATAATTGCAACAGAAAATTCATATAGTAGCCACCACGAATTCAAATTGATAAGTACCTTCTCTATCACAATGATATAACGCGCATCAGTCCTCATAGTGAGACTCTCTAACATACTCAGATCGCCGGAGATAGCATACCCTGATGATCCACAAACTGAACAGTCCACAACCTCTTGATTAGGCTCCTTCACCACATTCCACCATTCAAGAAACAAACAACCATAATCAGAAGACATAAAAGCAACATGTTCGATAACATCAAAGACTTCTATTAATTATCAAACTAATGAACAGTTAGGTGCTTATCTCCCTGGTATCTATTCTAATTTTGAATAAACATACACAAAACTCGCATACAGTTATCAGGGTCGTGGCATTTTAAACTCGCAAACCATTCTAGGCAGATACTCCATTACCAACCACAGTATCTATCTTGTATATCTATTTAATATTCACCTAAAAATTGGATACTTCAACTTCACTACAAATTAACAGATCCCCAAGTTCGAGTACTTAAGTCGTGTCAGATCATGTCTCTAGAATCCGATTAGTACAGATGTCCGAGATAAGTAATAAACTGACAGGATAGCTTTACTACCTTGAGCAGTAGGCGGCCAGCAATTATACCTCGAGTAGAAGCCATAATCCCAAGGCTGTACCGGCTGCAACGAAGCAACGCAACCACATCTGTTCACAACAAACAATTTCAATTCTCTAATCTACATAAGATCTCTTGATATTTGGCAGAAAACTTAAAAACAACTAAAGAAATAAAATCATCATATATCGAAACGAGTTTTACGAAAACGCGACCTTGAATCGTCCGATTGACCTGTCCTTGGGAGCTAAAATACTCGGCCGAAGTACAAAGCAGCTTATAGAACAACTCTCGCTGAGTTACTCGCTTTTCCATCATTAATATCTTGTAACACATCTCCATCACCTTCCACACTAATAATTTTCCACATCAATCAATTAAAAACATACAGAACAATTACAATCGACATAAAAAAGAAACACATAAAAGGCGGTATGATTGCGAAATCACGGTAAACCTCTAACAAAGCCCTTCGCAGCACTCTCCTTCATCAAAGACCGTTTCGAACACAAGTGCGAAAGAAAAATCTTCGAGTCATCGTTAACTAAACCTCGGCTCACATTCGCATTTTTCGAGTTTCGAGTAATCTGCACATACACAAGATCAATTAATACAGCTAAAATTCGAGGTTAGATTAATAGAAAAGGAGTGAAATTGAGACGAACCAGAGGAAGATTAATGATTTCTGGATTAGGAGAGTTTAAGATCCTGAGGAAGTTTAAGACGGCGACCTCGATTCGAGCTCGAACTTCGGAAGGAGAGAGAATGTCGGCGTAGCAGAGTTGTTGATCGGAGAAGAGTAGCGAGGATTGCAGGAGTTCCGACATTTTTCCGCAAATGGAATTGATTTTGGCGCCAGTTATTTGAATTGAACCCTATTTAAACATTTTTTTTAAAGCAAAAATGATTAAAAGAGACGGCATAATTTTAAGTTAAAATTATACCTAGTTATTAATTGAGCTAAAATGGTCACGTTTTGTTAACAATGTAAAATAATCACTTTAAGCTAAAAAGTGTCTAGTTAAAAATCGTCTGATTTTAAAATTAGATGATTTTATATAAGATTTTCAATTTTTTAAACAGTGTAAAAGTCGTACATAAGAGTAAATTATGTATCTCGGAATTGGATTATGGGAATGAAATCACTATGTCTTATCCCTATCATTTGTTTATTTATTATTGGTTAATAATTACTCCATATTTTCATTACGAAGGTTTGGGTTAAACAATATTGTTTTAAGGTTTTTATGTGAAGTTGAAAGGAACAATAATGGTGAGCTTCAAGAGATTTCATGTTTTTTAAATCTATAAAATTAGACCCTTTTATTTAAAAATCACGCATACAATTTATAAGCTCATATTGTCGTACTAATATTAATATAAAGATGCTCTTATTAAGGTCTAGCTCAAATTTAGATGACCCTGGTGAGATTATCATGAGAAAACATGTTAAATGGGTGAGTGTCGTACTTGACCACTCTTTCACACCAAATGTTTTATTAATTCAACTTTCATAGTGATTGAGTCAGTGGTCGTTTGGTTGGATGTAAAAATGTATAACACCTATGAATTTCCATTTCATGTGATTAAGGCAAAATTGTTTGGTTACATATAAGAAATTAATTCCTGCAGGATTTGTCAATCACCTATGGGTTCCTAGGTGAGCAAATTCTACCATTTTGTGGGAGTTTGGAATTACTGGAAAATACCAATTATGTGATTTTGTCAATCGGACTACACTAGTATTTGGGAATTCATGGGATTTTCAGATTCCTGTGTTTTTCCTGTGCAACCAAACAACCATTCAAATCTAATATAATACCAATGTCAAGTTATATACAATAATTGCCTAATACTCCGTATACAATTAACCAAGGTAATACATGGGTGGATCGAGACATTATGAGTTATTTAGAAATGGGTAGAAAAGTGATAGATTCGCCAAAATGGTGGAAAAATTATACATTAGTGCTACACCGAAATTTAGATCATAGATTCGACATTGATGTAATATCGTTTTTATAAAGTTTAACTCTCACATTTCCCTCTCAACTTGCCATTTGCATTTTGTTTTTGTCACTTTTGCATTGATTAAGAAATCATAGCTCATAGGGGATTTCCTTAGCCATTTCCCCAAGCTAGTTCCAATTGCATTTTGCTTTGGTCACGTAGGTTAGATTGTTCAAACATGCTTTTTACATGTACTTCATCACAATGAGGATTTAGGAATATATCATGCGAATATCTCCTTCCTATAATTTAATTGGATAGAATCTTGTAAACTTGGCTTTTCTTTAACCTTTAGAGATTGTGTGAATCCAACCATTAACATCAAGTGAGATTCTATCAAAAAGTTTCTATCCAATAGCTCATAGGTAGGTTTTGATGGGTTATGGGAAATTATAGAAAAGGGGTAGCTATTTTTTGGGTGCATACAGAGAAAGGGTAATATGAAGACATATAAACCTTGATAGTAGGCGGTGGTCCTTGGCACGTTTAGGAGGAGTTCAAAGTGATCCATTTTTCTTCATTTTCCTTTTGTCTGGTCTCTCACGTTACGGGCTTTGGCACATCGGGTTCATTTTTTCAACACGCTTGCGGATTATGCTTGTACCACTCTATATGCAACTTGCATCAACAAGAACGTAACTGCCCACATTAGCTGACCCAAAACAGTGAACAAGAACTGAAGAACAAATATCTTTTCTCCCTTTTCTGCTGTTACTAATTGAGAAGTTATTTTATTAACATATTGTAAAAGGTTTGTAAAATACCATAGGACTGCTTCTATAGATAAGGCGATTAGGCGAAGGTACGATTCTGGTGAAGTCTTGAACCTTTGTAGAATTGTAGTTTGTATTGAACCTTCACTTTCTTAGTTGCAACATGTAAACAACAACTGATCAATATGTTCACAAGATTAACTAACTATGAGAAGCACAATTGGCCCAATAGTTAAGAATTCAACCTGTTCATGGGATGTTCTGGGTTCGAATCCTCATATACCCCTTCCTCGCAACATTAGCTGCTCCAATGTACAAAAAGAAAAAAGACTAACTAACTATTACTCGGGCTTCATAAACTCACCTGATTATAAAACGGCGAAATTAAATTTTTGACTAAAACCACATTAAACGTAAAAATAATGATAGTCTTAAGGGCCAAGGTCAGAATTTTGAGGAGGCAAAATTCCAATTCCTTGTCAAAAAATAATAATAATAAAAATCCAACTCTAAAGTGTTAAAATTCAAGATTAATTAATATGACCAAGTCTTAAAACACCTAAGAAAATACATGTCTTTTCTAATAATTTGTGAAGAAAATAAGACCTTCAAAACGAGTAAGTAAAATCTAGATTTTAAAAGGGAGATGATAGAGGCCCACCGGGTGGGTACAAATTTGGTGCCCACCTTCTCACAAAGTTTTTTGGATTTTTAAACTTAAAAGAAAATTAAAAAGGTAATGTGAGAGGGGGGTTGTTAAAGTGGTAACCATCCGGTGGATAAGTATGATTTTCCATTTTAAAAACATTATGAAAGGTATGTCTTAGTACTACGATGGACAAAGTAAAGTATCAAGCACCAAATGAGGACTATCTCAAAGCTGCTAATTCGTTCATACAATTGTGACATTTGGTATAATTTGCGTAATTCGTAAGTGTTAATTTAGTATTTGACGAAGGTAGTCCTCTTTTTTTATTAGTCAAACTGACCGAGCTGCATAGTGTTATACGTACGACATACTCCATACTATCTACTATCTTGAGTGTGTAATAAAAAATTAATGTGTACTTTTAATTTTCTCTTGACAAGGTTAATGACTTTACTAGTGGACTCATCATTCTTTGTTGAAAAAGACAAGCATTCAAGTTATTCAATATACACATTTCACCTATTACATGGAATAAGTAGTCAATATTTTATATCTTTTAGGAGTATATTCTTTCCGTTTAAATTTAATACACCCTTTTTCCGTTTTATTTGAAATTATATTTTTGTCATCAATAACTCAAGTTATATAACTTAAAGTATTACACAAAACATAATTACATAAAACTATTGTTATATATGAAACTATAATTATTATTTTATAATTATATCAATTTTATACCATGAGTTAGTGACAGTCAAACTATCACGTGTTAAAATAAATGGTAATACATGAAAATTCCTCTTGTAATATGATGTTACATGCATCTATCTTACACCAAAGTCTCATTAGCAATTACATGTACAAATACAATTATTTTCTTTGAAAGGGATGTATCAAATACTCCGTATATGGTTCTGTAGTTTAGAAAGATAAGATATACATGTACTATGAGAGTGTAATAGCCGACACATAGACTACGGATGGACATAATTGACGGATACATTACTAATTATTCAAGGATAACAGTGTACCAACGAAAAAAAATATAATTCAAGGATAACCGATGTCAATAACGGAAGACGGTAGCAATAAACCTTTGACATTTTTAACAAGTCAACCAAGGCTAATGAAAACACAAAGGCAAAAACTGGTTTTATATCCAGATTCTTAACTCTAGTCTCCAACTCTCCATCCATTCTTCTCCTATATAATAGACATAGATGCTACTTATTTTCTCATCAAATTAAAGTCCACCTTTGCCTTTTTAAAATTAATGAACAAGTACTTTAGCTAGTGTTCCCAAAATGAGTGAGTTCAACTTTGATAGAGCAGGTAACTGGGATTTGCAAGCCATCATCAAAGGACAAAACACTGGCTCTAGCATTATGGGCAGGACATCTTCTTATGCTTGGCTTGATTCTTTAGACCTTGAAGACTACAACAACTGCAGCCAGGAAAATGCGACACTTCTCAATGAGCTAGAGCAACTTTGCCAACCATTTCATCATGATAGAAGTTCAAATGATTGTCAACAAGTAGTTCTCCACAATGCCATGTTTACGAGCATGGATCAAAAGTATGCAAAATGTGTTACAAACGAGCCGAAGCCAACAAGCAACGTTTTCTGTGCTAGTAGTAATTTAACAACAGCAACAAGAAGAAGGTATGTTCATTTTCCTTTCAAAATCTTTTGTTTGCATGATTCACTTATCACTCTATTTCATCTTATGAAAGTTTTGCTTGTTTCTGGTTGTGGTTCATTAGGAAAAACAAACACAAGATGACTATGGTTCAGCAACCAGCAGGAGACCGCGTCTCTTCTGATAAATGGAACTGGAGAAAATATGGCGAGAAGGTCATCAAGGGCTCACCCTATCCAAGGTTTTTCTTCCTTTCACTAAGTCACTTGTAGGATTATATATGGATACAATATACGGGGTAGTTATTCTATTATTTTTGCTATAACTTCTATCTTTTCTACCATTTTCTACCAAATTTATAAATTTATAAGAGGTAGCATATGCTACCCCATGCTACCGTATCCATCTCTCTAAGTTGTGTAGAAACATTGATCAAATTTTAGCAAGTTGGCTATCCAAATAAACATCATGTTCTTCGGTATCATAGTTCAGTTATTGATGTTAGTTGCAATTTTTACAGATGTAATATTCAATGTAAAAACAAGCATACAGCTGCTACTGCAGCGGTTAGTGTTCCATATTTTTGTATGTCTGTCTTACTTGTGTCATGTGTAAAAACAGGAGCTATTACAGATGCAGCAACTTAGGAGGGTGTCTGGCAAGAAAACAAGTGGAGCAGAGCAATACTGATCCTGGTATTTTCCTGATTACCTACATAGATGAACATAACCATCCTTACCCAACTCGCCGTCCCTCTCAAGCTGGCCGTAGCAGTGCTCGAAAGCTTTATGCTTCGGCCAAAGTCCATACGACCAACGAAACAAAAAACATGTCGACCAGGGCTTCAATACAATCTCCAACCGTAGAAGAAAAAGTTATACTCATTCAGCAGGGTGATAAGGAGTATAGAACCATGGAATGCGTAGGAGAAGAAGGCGTTTATGTTCCAAATAGAGTGTTTGAAGATCAAAACTTTTTCACCGGTCTAGAGTACTTGGAGGGATTAGATATGGACTTAATCTGTGATATGAGCCTCCAATTTGATCCATTTCAATCAAATGTTAAGTAAAGTTCATTACTGGTAGAATGTTTTTTGTACCACGCGAGAATTACTTCAAAAATTATTGCTTCAAATGGGAATCAAGTCAATAGGTTGAGAGGTTGAAACAACTCAAGTTGGTGGACCTCAATGACTAACCTCATTGTGTACCAGTGTTTGTCAATGTCATAACAGGAAGTACATGCATTCAATACCACGACTGAGTAAAAATGCATACATAAATGTCATTGGTAAAAGCTTCTTAGAGGCATCGGGATTATGATATAACAGAGTTAAGAAAAACTTTTACTCCAAGAACTGTCATGCTTCAATATTATACCTGGTTGCTTTAGTTATTACAAGGAGAAATTTCTTATTATGTAGTAGAAGCTAGATGCTACTAATAAGTACAGATATAATTGGCTTGGCTCTTTCGTCATGGATTACATTGATCATTGACAACATTGACTAATACATAGTTACATGCTACATATATACATATAACTACTATACCTGCATACCATAATGCTGAACACATATACCGCAGAGGCGCAGAATACTAGTAATTTATCTTCATCATTTTACGCATTCCTGATGCCATTTTTATTCTTGATTTAGGAGTTCATAGTTATTTGACATAGTGCTACTGTTACATTGTAGTAGCCATATATACAGTCTCATTAGCGTTCGGGAGCTTCATAGAATTCAAACACCCTGCATTAGTAGAAACCAAGCCAACCACTGAACCCACAAAAGCAGCATTCATGTAAGTAGTGGGCTCTAAATGGGAGTGATCTGATCTTACATCCTTAAACTGATCATTGGAATCAGGTCCCCCAACAATTGCTCCGACATGAACATTGGGATTTGCCTTATTGCTAGAGAACCAGCTTGAGTAACCTTGGTTACACCCTACCTTACCTGGCTGGGTCTTAATAGATGGGATTGAAGCTCCTCTATGGTGAAGTTGTTGTGGGAACTTGCTTCCAAATCCCACCATGTAGGACATTTTCATAGGATTGTTTCCTAGAATATAATCCACCTACAGAAAATCCAGAGATCAGTGGATTTATAGGGCATGAATTCATGATAAGGAAAATGCTAAGAGTGCTGCTTTTCTTAAGGCAAAGGTTAAAAAAATTGGGAGTTGGGACGCAAGTCGCATGTTAGATTGAGAAACGAATTATTAACCTGTGATTTTACGACGGATTTGATTTGAGGAATAGTTATCCTAACTGAGCCACACTGGACAGCAGCAACATGAGCAGCAGCTAGAGTTTTACCATATATTGAGAGTAGCATGGTTGCACTTGTAACATACTGCAGGTTTGCAGCATCCCTAATAAACATTAGTCCACCTAACCTCCAAAACAAAAGAAAAAAAAGGTGGTTGTAAGCTTACATCTTCACAGATATTCGGAATTTCACAGGAGAAAATTTGCATGACTTGATGGATATAAAATGAAATAATTAGTACCTGGAGTTCTTTGAATCTGAACAGAACTGCTCCCAGGCATTAACGAACATACAAAAGAGTCTGCTTTGCTTTTGTAGTCACTCAAATCCTTCTTTCCTGCTAAGAATTCCTGAAACCAAAAGTGCATTGATCTATGGTTATTTGGAGGCCAGGAAAAATTAGTTTGCACTTGTCAACTGTATGAATTTAACCTTGGCTAGCAAAATCTGAACCCCGGCATACTTATTGTCCCAACTGAACTCTGAAACTGCCTGACTCCATCCTTTATTAGTAGAAACATAGTTCAAGTACTTGCTTGCCCCAGTAGCTTTATAGAGCCAGGCTGCTGCCCACAAAAGTTCATCCTGCACAGAGGAAAAGAGACTAAATTGTTTTTGTTTTCCTTTTCAAAAACACTCTTATTTCTTTGAAGGTGTTATTTCTTAGTACCTGATAACCAGAATAAGAGCAGTAGAAGGGGCAAGAAGCTGTGTACGATCCTCTATACTTGTCTGCCAAGTCGAAGAGCTGCAAACAACACGAGCAAATTATGTCAAGATCTTACGTAGTAAAGACAATTACTAAATGATTGTGATGTCTTACTGATTGTGCTTGATTAAGGAGCCTTTTAGAATAACTGGAATCGGCCTTTCTGAACGCGATTGATGCAGCTGCTAAGGCAGCACAGGCATCAGCAGCAGCTTCTGTCCCTGGGGAAGAAGAAGTTATCTTGTAGGCTGTTCTTGGAGTGTCCATGTCTTCAGGGCGTTCCCAGCACTGATGATCCTGGTTCCCGTCTCCCACCTGTTTGAACACACAGAAAGCCTTTCAATTTCTCAGGTCCTTGAAGTGATACAGAATTTGAGAAACTGTTCTGACTTTAGATGGTTAGGAAATAGGCTTGCCTGAGTATAAAGTGTGGTAGGAGAGGTGTGAGATTTCAAGATGAAATCAGATCCCCAGCGGATTGCTTGGCGTAGGTAATCAAGCTGCTTGGCTGATGATATTTCAGATTGATGCTCAATAGCTGTCCAGCTCAATAAGGCTGTGGTGAATGCCATCGGCCACCCAAACTTGACGTTGTCCCCTGCATCATAGTACCCTCCAACCAAGTTCACCTGCCATATTCAGCTCGCATGATCGACTTTTAGTGGCAAAGTATTCACATATTGCACCAGAACATAACAAGTTATCACGATCAGGCACTAAAAAAGTTAAAGCGAGCATTCTAATGTGATCTGTTGAACTGAGTTCTGCCTATAGTAATTTGATGCACATATAGCTCCCTTTTTGCTCCCTCGCAAAACGTATATGCTTTTGTTTGCTTGAGCTACATTTGGAACCACATACATTCAGTCTTATTACCTCTGAATCGGCGAATAGGTTGTCCTTCTAATTATTGGTTTTAGAATAGACTATTTTGCTACTTACATCACAAAATAGGCTAACATGGAGCACATAACAGTACACAGACATTCATCAATACAAAATTAGCAAACAAACCATCTATGCTTGATTTTATACTACAGAAGCATAACCTACCTTATCGGCTTTTCCATCTGCCAGAGCAGAGTCTCCTCTCCACTTCACCCTCTGGCTCGCTGGCAACCTCCCTGATCGTTGTCCTTCAAAAAATAAGATGCCTTTCCTTAGTGCATCTTTATAGTCATACTTAGCTCCACTGCACAAATTATCATCTTCCCCTAAAGCTAGCTCTCTAAAGGAAAGGAAGGTGCAAACTATAATTATTGCTTTCATAAACTTTGCCTTATGAAGCTTCATATCCAATTAATATTATCCACTATCTGTGTTATCTGGCTAATACTTCAGTCAGTTGGCAGTATTTATAGGACTAGGCCGGCCATATATAGGTATGTTTACATGTTTCCCCTCTGTTGTAAAGCTGCCTTGAAAAGCTTTCTCAAAGATGCATGGCAATGCTCCCACTTTAAGGCCTAAGACAATCCTAAGTCAAATATCATGATATGGTGTACGTAGTCACACATTATGGACATTGCGTAAGGGTGTGGAACCAAACTAAGTATGAGATTCAGTATACATCAACTCAAAATTTAGGTGCATACCATCACAAGGATCGTAGATAATTAGAGTTCATGTTATGAATTGGATTAGTTTTTGACCACGACACCTCTAGCCAGTTTATGATTAGACCGCAATGCTTTCACCACTGATTTATTAAGGCTGTTCTACGCGTGTTTATATGAGTTTTAACTAAGATAAGTTCTTCGATATATCTTACTGCCATGATCACGGTTACACTTTCCTAGTTTCCTGGAATTCCTGGTGATACTTAGTTAGGGTGTAATATTTTCTGTATCTGTTATATTGATATAATGATATTTCCACTTTCATGACCTTATTCTATAACATGTATGCTCTCAGGATTTATTACATACAGTAGAGTATACGTTTCACAGTGATGTATAGTACTGCGTTATCTGTGTCGATTAGAGAAGACATCATTGTTCTGTTTCAAAACAGGCTTCTACATAGCTACCCGTCTCCTTTTGTGTGTTAATGATTTTCCATAAATCATAATGCACTAATTATCTTTGGCCTACATACTTCGCCTTTAGCTATTTTTATTGTCGGCATGTTGTAATTTGAGGAAGGATACCATTTTGTGTGGTTCAAGGCAAATTATTAGGTGTTTCCGGGAGCATGCTCCCACCCTAATTTTTTTATATTTTTTAGTTTTTTTTTGTACTTTTTTCGAAAAGGTACAAGAAATCTAAGTGGAACACATGCTTTTGGGAACATGGCATAAATTGTGGTTGTTCAATGTTGATCACTATTATTCACGAGAGGTTCTGCTCATGAAGCTCAAAGGGGTATTATTAAATAGGAAAATTTTCATTTTGGTTATCTGATATATTGCGTTATCTCACTTTGGGTGTTCCGTCTTTTTGATATTTTCATTTAAGATATCCGACAATATTCATGACGGACACTTTAAATAGAATTATGAATAATTGTTGGGTACCTTAAATGGAAATTCCCATAAAACGGGCACCCAAAGTGGGAATTACGCAATATGTCAGATATCAAAAAAACGGAACATTAACGTCTACATAAAATAGGTACCCAGAATGAAATTACACATTATTGTCGGGTACCCTAAATGGAAATACCCAAATTACAGGTACCTAAAGTGAAATTTCGCTATACATCGGGTACCCAAAATGGAAAGTTTCCTTAATTACATCTCTTCTGAAAAGCACGACCAGATAGTCAATATTTAAGCTCAGCCGGTGTATAGAACACTGCCTTAGACATCTCTGGTTTAGACTTTCTTCCACCCATACGCTTTTCCGACTCTTTTGCATCATCATTCATCATAGTGGTAACTATGTTCAATATGGTAATCGTAGGATTGATAGCTCTTGTACGAGTTCCGTAAGCATATGTAGAACATGAATAGCGCATGAAGCACTAGCCATCACTGGTGATGCGTAAGAGTATACCAGTTTACCGCATACCTTCTTTTTTTTTCTTTTTTTTTTTTTGACAAAAAAAAATACAAAAGGAAGTATTACCGCATACCTTCAAGGATTCGCAATGAATATAATGATTGGGAATCCAATTTTGACCTTTCCTTATTGTTTGGGGTTTGAACGCATGCCTAAGAACTGGCATCAAGATAAAAAAATTTTGGTACATTGGAGACGGAAAAGGGGTATGAGTCGAATTCAAGGCAGTCTAGTTGAACTCTCTACATTGGACCGGCCAACCTATATCCACACACTAGCATCAAGATTTGTAAACAAAAAAAAAAAAAAAAACACACTAGCATCAAGATAATAGAATATACTCCGTACATACGTAAAATAGCTTCACCAAAGTCCAGTACGTGTGGCAAGATAAGCACCGGTAAAGCCAAATACTATGCTTCTAAACATTATGCAAAAAAAGTGTCTACTATTTCTAATTATAAAATATTTTAAAAACATAAGAAAGTAAATTATTTTTTATAGTTAGTACGGAGTATAACATTTAGACACATAGCATTGTCTACAAACAAGATATGAACATGACATGATTAGTAACAAATTAAACTTGAAGTGGAAACATTTTAGATTATAAACATTGGAAAACCCCAAAAACTAAGTATATTGCATTTGACTGATCGAATTCACAAAAAGAAAAGAAAGTATAGCATGTGACTGAGGCAGACAATTCTAGCTAAGCTAGCATGTCGGCTGTGGCTGCGTAGAAGACATTTAATCTCTTCATATATATGTTGCTCTAAACATCCATTGCATATGCGCATATTGCACAAATTGAATTTGTGTATAGAAGCGTACTATATGCATCACAAATGTATTACTATGTATATGGTTCATCCGCTATTTGCATTTGCTTATCTTCAGATATCTCTCTAATTAACCATTGTGTCATTATGGGCCTGTGTATTTTAGGCAAAACTTAAGCTCAAAAGTATTCAAACCCGGGGAAATCCACATTTACAAAAAAAATTAAAGGAAGAAAAAGGAAAATCGAAGAGTGGTTTGACAATGGGCTTTTACTAATTCCTCGTAAAATGAAAAAAGCTTATGAAAACATTACTCCTATGTTTGATGTATGTAAATGGTGCAAACATTATGTTAAGAGTTTATAAGTATCATCAGTTACCGAATTTGTGTTTGTTGGCTTGTTGCGCACGAAGTACATCATTTTAGCTTGGTTTGGCACACTAATATCACATCACAAAATCATCCATCATAATATTTGTATCAACAAAGTATAAATATTTACCGTACAATAACCAAATGCATCCTTGTGTTTGAAGTCTAACTTGTAGGTACATGTTCAACTATAATTACTTGTTTCATTGAACTACTTACGTACCATTCCTCATTAACCCATTGCAGCCGTTTTCTCAACTACTTGATCATCAGATCATGTTGATATAGGTCACAAACCCAAAACCTAAGACAGCTTGTTCCTCAATTAACATCTGATGAGCTTAACTGATCCGATTTCCTTTGGTTCGCCAAACTTGTTAACATTCTTATGAGTCAAATCTCACGCATTCCTCTATTTTACTTGTTGAAGGAGGTCATGGAGATTTGATCAACTATTTGATGGAAAGGCTATCCATACTGGCATACTGCCTGTGGGTACTATAAAATTATCCTTAAACATTCACATATGTAGTTGACAAAAAAGTATATACTATATAGAGACATTATCCTAATTCTGAGTACGCTAATTAACACATGAGGTATATTGTATATTTTTGTGGCAAGTGAGATTCCAACCCCTAACCTCATTTTAGTTGAAATAGTTGTACTACCAGATACAACAAGCTCCGCTGCCCTCACTTGTATGTGGTAGGATGATTCAGACGCCAAATTATATATATAGACAAGTTTCAAATCCAAGTCTTGGATAGTTTTTCTAATAACGTTACCAATGTTGAGTTTATTTATATCTGCATCAAATCAAAAAAGCTTGGTGGTAACTACTTATTACAGAGAGGAGAAAAAGGATAATTATGTGCCGGACTTTTTTTTTCTTATAAGGATTGATGTGTGCTAGACCTACTTATAATCCAAATATACAATTTAAGTGAAATAGATAAGAATGCACTCTGTAGAACCCTGGTATACACATCACATTATTACTTTACCGTAGATACGTCAATGATATATACCAA
The DNA here is from genome assembly GCA_901111285.1 of Corrigiola litoralis. NCBI lineage: Eukaryota > Viridiplantae > Streptophyta > Magnoliopsida > Caryophyllales > Caryophyllaceae > Corrigiola > Corrigiola litoralis. The sequence continues at coordinate 19,139 of CAAKMY010039058.1, forward strand.
CGGTCTAACTTTATAGCGAGCACATATAATCATATCCTTACTTAAGCTGCGCTAACCCTTTCCTTACCGGTCTAACTTAATTAAATTTGCGATATACGTATGATCAGTTGAAATACCAGAGCTTGTACAGTTGTACTTTGTTGATAGCGACGCATAATTTTGGGGTACGTCTTCCGCGCATACATAAGATACATAACTCTCTCTTCTATTGGAGAAGGCAGTTGAACAGAAGTAGGTGTATAGTTGGCTTTACCTCCTAAGTTGTATGCCACAAGCTCCCTCGTCGCTTCCCTTAACTTACCCACGTGTTTCGAACAAAAAAAAAAGTGACATAATCTCCTTCACAATTAGACATTTAGTACTATACAAATAATTACATTAAATACGATTTTTCTTCTGTGATTATGTGCTATAATTCATCAAAATGGATTATTTAGGAGCATTAATTATAAAAAGACACTTTTAGTGAATTCATCAAGACCAATAGTCAGTTGCTAAGAATCGAGGGCATCATACTGAATGTTGAATGTCAGATCACATATTCACATATCTAGATGAGAGCTTTTGACTTCGATTCTTACCACCCCTCTTCTCCTTATCCACCAAAAGAAAATCATCTCTTTTTTTTTAAATGTTTAATTTGACAAACTGGACACAAACTATGTGATAAATCTAAAATATTAATCGATTATAAGATTTTTTTTTTGTTTTTTTTGGTGAACAACTATTATAAGATTGTAAATGATTAAAGATTAGATATTGAGTTATTAATGTTCAAAATACTTCATAAACGTGCAAAACAAATATCGCGAATTCAATGAATCGGTATTATTTGCCAATTATTTGTCATTCTAGAATCTTGCTCAAGAAATTGTCAATTTGTCTTATACATGAGGCTGCTCACTAACCATACCTTTCTATCTTCCTCCCTTCTATAACTTCCTACTCCCCAAGTCGATCTGTGTCAATAAATACCATCCCAAGGACAACATTCCTACTTCTTCCAAGAATCTGACTTAAAAACTTTCATGCAAATGAAATGGATGCAACCGGATTAATCTCGCCATCAGATCTTGCTCAATACCCAACATCACTACCATACAACAGTGATGATCATCAAATGAATATTTATTCTTCTGAGAATAATCATCAGATTATCCCAAACATACTCCCACACACCCCTACATCATCACTCAATAACAATAATTATGATAATGCTTCTTCACTAGGCATGTTATTCTCCCCTTTGCCAACCTCATCTCAGTTACTACATATACATGAACAAACTCCTACGTTAGATAACATTGATTGGATTAACCTCTTCTCTCAATATGGTACTGATGATCAACAGAAGGCAGCTGTCGAGCCATGCACGGTATCCATGGGATCATCAACATCATCAGGTCCTGGTAGCAGCAACAACAACCTTAATCGTGCTAAAACTAGGGGTGTCAATGAGCAAACAAGTGGAGATCAGAGAGGAAGGAGTAATAATGGCATAAGTGTTAGTAAAGGGTCAAGATCAGTAGCATCTCACTCTACGAAGAAAAAGATGGTACCTCCGAGGTTTGCTTTCCATACTAGAACTTCAGAGGATGTCCTTGATGATGGATATAAATGGAGGAAATATGGCCAGAAGTCTGTCAAGAACAGCATCCATCCCAGGTATCTATATGTTTCAAATTATTATTACAAGTTTTATTATAGGGTTTAAACTACTGATACAGCCACGTACATTATCTAATGAATGATAAAACATCTTACCATGATTCATATATTCCACAGTTCATATTTAAGAATAAGAACAATGATAAAAAAAGGTTGATTAGGAGTGTCTTTCTAGACAAATTCCTAACCTATCATGATATAAGATGTCATCAAACTAGCTCTAAGGAATCTCAAATGACATTATGGGTAATTGAATGACCAAATTAGTCATCCAATTAGCTGCTTTGTTCCACGTACATATATTAAAATCCTGTTGGTTTCTAGACGAGTAGCGGAATTCGATCAAGTTATTAAAATTTACTAATTATTGATTTTCTCACTACTATTGATAAGCACATTTGATAAGTTTAGGCTTTGCTTATACTATAATGAATTAACATGGACTTTTTAGATGAATATAATGTTAATGTTACTTTGTCCACATCAAGATTAAAGTATGCATGCAAATGCAACTTTTTATTTCAAGAAACCCTTAGTAAATGCAAATTCAACTTTTTATTTCAACGTGGAGTGCGGAGTATTATACAGTGACTCGACGCTTAAGTTTAGAAGAGTTATAGTCTTAAAGATGTTGGTATATATATTCTTGGCGACTAATTTTTAAATACATATTCTATTTCTATTCTTGTGAAGGAGTTACTACCGTTGCACATATCATACATGCAATGTAAAGAAGCAGATACAACGGCATTCAAGAGATACAAGCATCGTGATCACAACATACGAAGGCATTCACAATCATCCTAGCGAGAAATTGATGGAAACCTTGAGTCCTCTTCTTAAGCAGCTTCAGTTCCTCTCTCGGTTTTAATTATGTCGAAGTAGAAAACCACTACTTCTTTGTAGCTAGCTAACACCACAGCAAACACACATTAGAAATGCAAGAGAAACCTTAATCTTGATTACTTTTCTAGGTTATACTATACCATTCACAAATTGCACATAAAGACGTACTTGGCATTTAGCTGATCGAATTATCAACTACATTGATGTATACTTGAAAAATTAAGAGTCCTCTTTCTTTCATTAAAGAAATCAGTTCGATTTTAGTTAACACATTCCCTTATTCTTAGATGTCGTCGTTCCATTGAGAAATAGAAATTAGGCCATGTTATCCAGCTAGCTATATGGTATTTTTTGGAAGTTTTCAGTAATCTACAATTCTTAGGTGCAGAAAATCCTTCAAAAAAAGCTAACAACATGTCAACATAGTAGACACGTCTTGGTGACTGAGCTGGTGAGAGTCATATGTAATTATGTATGGCTGCTTGTGGGTAGTGGCAGTAAGATGGCAAAAGGGCTGTTTAATTACCTGGACTCGCTTAGTATAATCTGAGGCTCTGAGCTTAATCTATCCACTTCAACAAGGAGAGGGGGTGGGGAATTACTTCTTACTATGTAGCTTGAATTCATAGTAAAAGGTCGAAGTTGAAGCCCCTCTTGCATTTTAGAAGTACTTCACCATTGACGCACGTACGTACAAGTATTAGTTAAATTCTTTTTCTAAACCCTCGAAGCTTATTGATAGTTCAACAGAAAAACCCCATACTTTTGAGACAATTAGATCAGTCAACAACGGTTGTAATATCCTGTACTTCTATGTTTCTAGCGGTTGTGCACCTAATGTGATGGTTGGTGGACCAGTCATTTTGATCGAAAATTGATGAAATCGGAGCTTGTAGGAGGCAAGAAAAAGAGCAAAAGTAAACTTAGAAAGTTAATAAAGTTGACAAAATTATACTAGTACCCTAACTCCCTAAGCGCCGTATTTTTTTTGAGGAAGTGCCTAAAATCTTTTAGCTAAGTTCTTCGTCCAAGCGCATACGTCTTATGATTTGTGAATGAATGTTTGACCTTATCTATGGCGCACCGCGCACACATAGAAATTACTATCTCCAAAACTTCAATTTATGAGTTCGAAATCAACTTATTAACCATTACATATTGCTGAAATTCTCATAAAATAATTAGATATACAATATTAAGAACATGCAAGTCAGATTAAAACTTAAGGTTATGATTCTTTTCCATTTTCAAACATAATTAATATAGGTTGATCAATATCAATCTACAAGTCATTTGGTTGTATGTGGGAGTTCAGAATTCACATGAATTTCCATTTCTAAGGAATTAAATATTCAAGGAAATTGGTCAGATTTTTTTGGATGTAAATGGAGGAATTGAATTCCATATGAATTGTCAATCACCAAGAGAGAGCTAGGTAAGCTAATTCCTCCATTTTGTAGGAATTGAAAATTCCAATGATTTGAATTGGTTAACCAAATAACTTCAGCTTTCTTAGTTCATGAGAATTCTGATTCCCACAATTTTAATTTGCAACCAAACGACCAGTAATTAACAATGTGAAGGTGATGCTATGTTTTCATAATTACCATATTATTGTCTTTCATATATGTTTTATCGTTATTTATATATGAATTTATAAATGTGACTTGTTACGTTGGTGGTAATAGTTAATGATGACAAAATAGTTAAGGTAATGGTTACTATGAGGTTTAAATTTAAGACCTCCAACTTATAAGGTGAATTGACAAGTACTATTACATACTCCATGGTTCTATCCAATTGAAATTAATTGATCTAACCTTTTGAGGAAACAATCTCTCCAACCTAAAACTTGAGGGCGCACATAAACACATCTCTCACCTTCAACTTTTGGGTTCATGCTCAATTGATCGGAAAAAATCAACGAGATATGAGGTTCTCTTAATATTCCGTTCATGCTAGCTTGTTTAATTTGATTCACTCAATAAGACAATGCTAAATCTATGACAAGTACTAACAAGTATATAACCCTCTACCTTTATACCTCGATAGTTTAGAATGTCGAATCATATTTATCTTTGTGAAGCTTTATTGAACTTAATATTCTTTTTTCGTCACATATATGATTATATTATTAATTTATGTAAGCAACTTAATACTAGGAGAATTCCATGTCTAACCAATCGCTTCTCAAATCCTATTGGAAACGAGCTAACTAATATGCAACCCTATTAACTACCATATGAGCATAAGATCAAGCCTCCTAACCCAACGAAAGAACATTAACACCCTTTAAAGTTAAAATTCGATATGTCTAATATTAATAAAACAAGAACAAACACAAGAACAAACACAACTTTAGCTTACATAACATGGAACAAGATAAGAGAACAACACGGAAAAATTCAACGGAAATGAACACCAAAAAAAGGTAAAGTACAAGTGTACAACAAACAAAAAGACAACGAAAGTTACACCATAGTCTGATTGACATGCTTAAGCTAACGCTTGATCATGTGGTAAAAGAGGCCATCAAATTCACAAGCCAGCTTCGCACATTTATTAGGATTGAGTAATGAATGGTGTGGCTGACATCATAATCGATCAAGAGCTAACTGAGCCAATTAATATAGGCAACAATGTCAGCTTATCTCCTAAAATGAGTGACGATCACCCTTTTGTTAACATGCCTAAAAGCATTTCTAATGGTTAGGTTAAGAGCCTTGTAGATTGACAGTTGACAAGTAATAGAGAGTATTTGACTAAAAATACACCAATAATTTTATTTTTTCATAAAACAATTCACCGATTAGAAAAGTCTAGGAAGAGAAAGTCATGTTAATTCTAACTTAAGACTAGACAACCTTTATCCTGTCACTTTTTGGCGTAAAGTTGTTATTTTTTTTACCGTGTTAATCGAAAGTGACCACGTAATCAACTAAACGCGGTGTGGTGGTTACTCACTTCGTCCCTTAACCATGTGGTCAGTGTTTGATATTTGTCCATGAAAACAAAGCATATTTTTTGGTCAACCGTTTACCTTTAGCAGAGCACTTGCAGCTAGAAGAATTAGTCAGTCACCACTTCCGGTGCTAGTAAAACCATTGGGTAAGCCAAAACAACAAAAAAACATAAAAAGTGAGTCCGCCGACTCAATTAGTAACTTAAGCTAGAATTAGACCGTCTCTTTTAATAACTCGAGTTCACATAATCACTTTGTGAAATTTAAAAATAGAAAGTAAGGATTGCAAAGAGCAAGGACAAATAAGTCATTACACGTCACCACGTCAACTAATCCCTCACACTGACAAATGCGATGAAGTGCAGATCGGTGGTCGGAATCTGGCCGGAAACACCGCCGTCGCACCACGTCACCGCCGTCGCCGTCATCCACCACCCTCCCTCCCTCTTCACCGGCGCCGCCGATGGCTCCATCGCCAGCTGGCACTTTTCCGACGACCCCCCCTCCTCCGCTGTCCGTATACCCCCACCCCCCTCTCTCCTATTTTTTTTATCGCCGAAACTTAATTACTCTTTAATGAATTGCCACGTCATCACATGAGTAGCATTTTAACTAGAATGATATTTATTTACACGTTTTTTTTTTTTTTGCTCATTAATGTTTATCTTAATGGTTGTTTTTTCTGATGTAATATTGAAATGTATACTATATGTTTGATGAAATGACCAAATATAATGCCACAAGATCATAATTCACGAGCTTCAAAAAAAAAAAATTATATTATGCAACTTGCAGTTGTTTAAATTTTTTTTTTTTTTTTCTGCATCTGTGTTAATGTTTGTTTTGTGTGATATATGTACTATAAGTTTGATGAAATGACGGAGATATATTACCGCAAGATCATAATTCATGAGCTAAAAAAAATAAAAAGAAAAAAAGGAATGTACTACTGTGAGATGCTATTGATTAATAATTAATGCGTTTTTATTATGTTTTATTTTGTGTGTGGTTTTGGTTGTTTGTTTGCTATGTTGAAATGCTTGCTTATGTTTGACGAAACGATCGAAAAACCATAATGTGAGCTTGTGAGCTTGTTATAATTAGGATGATACTGTGGAATGCTTTTAATTGATGTTATTTGCATGAGTATTCTGCGGAAAGTTATGGTTGTTTGATGATTAAATGAGTTTAAGTAGTCGATTTTGTTTATGAGGTGAATTTAGGTTGTGTTTGGTGTATGTCTGATTTTGAAGTCTAGAAGTGTTATATTTTCCTATGATTACGGACATACGGAGTATACTTGTGTGTATGAGACTACGAGTACCGATCCTTTCCTCTTAGTGGAGGCCTCGAGTTATTTTAAGACAAACATTTGTGAGAATGATAATTTTCGATTAAACTTCTGTAGAAGTTACAAGAATTATTTTATCTACCTTACCTTATCACTAGTTAGGATTGATTATATCGTTGATTATGCAATTTTATAACTAGGTACTGGATTCTCGTTGCTGAGATATCAAAATTGTGTGTGTATGGATATGCGAGGTGGTTTACCTTTGCGTGTTAAGGAGAGTCTGAAACAAGTTAATGTAATGTCTATGTTTCTGCAATTGAATGCATACGGATCACCAGAACGTCTTTCTGACTTTGATATAGTTTACCGACGGTGGCTTCTCGTGTGGTGACTCTTTTTGGTTACTTACGTCTTGATGCAGAAAATTCGACCTGTTGCTATCTTATGTGGGCATGCGGCACCGATAGCAGACCTCTGCATCTGTTATCCTCTTCTGCCTTCGCCAGATAAAAAAGTTGATCACGACAGAGATGTAGGAGTCAGCAGTTCACCGAGTGATCAGGCTGCTTTATTAAGTGCGTGTAGTGACGGTGTATTGTGTGTTTGGAGTAGAGGGAGTGGACATTGTAGGCGCCGGAGGAAATTGCCTCCATGGGTAGGGAGCCCATCCATGGTTCGGATGGTACCTGCAAATAGAAGATATGTATGTGTTGCTTCTTGTTTCACTGACACTGTGCATTCTTCTGACCACGAGTACACGGACTCCGCTGAAGGCAGTGAGGTCACAGGGGATCAAGAAAGCAGAAAAGCCACGAAGTGTACTGTTGTTATTGTTGATTCGTATACTCTCACCATTGTGCAAACAGTTTTTCACGGGTATCTGTCGATTGGGCCATTGATGTTCATGACCTTAGTTGAGTCTCCTGGTGACCACAACGATTCTGCGATTATGTTTGATTCCTATGGCAAAGCTCACTTTATTCCTCTTGTTAGTGACGCAAACTTAGACATGGACAGCACGAGTAAACTGCATGACAATTCTGCTCTTGTGAATACAACTAACCTAATTAATGGATCATGTGAAGGAGAATTGCTTGTATCCGTTGCTACTTGCGGACAGATGTTAGGTTTAGTGTATAAATCTCAGTGTGTCTTCCTACTAGTTTCCGGTGCCACTGTAATTGGAGTGCTTTCTTTTGAAAGTAACGCTTATCATAGCAAAGCTGATTGCACTTTGTCATGTGTGGCTGGTGGTATGTTTATCCCTTGCGACAATAGTTGTACTTCTGAATCTGGGAAAACACAGAATATATTAGATGTACCTTTTGTTGTATGGGATGATAGAGGATATTCAATTATATACAAGATTTCATTTATGGACGACACTTTCAAGTCTGACGTCTTTTGTGAGATACCTGCTATCTCGGTTCCCCCGGATGAAAACCTGTCGGCAAAATTTGTTCAGTTCAGTCACTATTTTCTTCGAGTTGAATCAATTTGCTTTCGCGATGAGGAGCCTTTCTTGTGGAGACCTCGCGTTACTATCTGGTCGCTGCATCAGCAGTTTAACGATAATGAGAACTGTGGTAAAGGTTGCAGATTGCTTGGGAAAGGTGACTTTCTTGTTGATTGGATTAATGGCCCAAGTGACGCGTCTAAATCTGAGCCCCCAAAGCATGCTTTAAACAAAAATTATACTACCAGAAAGGCTGCTCTAACGTCAATTGATAGTGTACCAGGGCTGGAAGATGATATTACCTTGTCTAAAGATGATTTGAAGTATACTTTGGTTCATAAGGAACGTATTGTTTCTTCTACTATGGTTATATCAGAAAATGGTCATATCCCTTATGCGGTTGTGTATGGTTATCATAGCGGTGAAATAGAGTTGGTCCAGCTCAAGATACTGACACATGAAGTGTCTGCTGATGGTGTCAGTGTTGGTCCTGCGATGGTTTCTGAAGGACCCAAACAGCGGTTTTTAGGGCACACTGGTCCAGTTTTATGTTTAGCTACACACCAAATGGTAAATACTGCAAATAAGCGGGCCTACGAAAATGTTTTAGTGTCTGGAAGCATGGATTGCACTCTTCGCATTTGGGATCTTGAGTCTTGCAATCCCATTATGGTGATGCACCATCATGTGGCCCCTATTCGCCAAATTGTCTTGCCACCATTGCAGAGTGATCATCCTTGGAATGATTGCTTTCTCTCTGTTGGAGAGGACTCTTGCATTGCCCTTGTGTCTCTGGAGACATTGCGTGTTGAAAGAATATTTCCTGGACATCCTAGCTATCCTGTGCAAGTCGTATGGGATGGTGTGCGAAGTTATTTGGCTTGCCTATCACAAAATCATTCAGTAACATCCTCTGTGAAGGATGCTTTATACATTTGGGACATAAAGGCAGGTTCTAGAGAGCGAGTTTTGCGTGGTACAGCCGCTCTCTCTATGTTCAACAATTTTTGTAAGGGTGTGGACACCTATAGCATCTTGGGATGTGCATCCATTTATAATGCGTCGACATCTTCACTGGCTCTCTCACTGACAGAAGATGGAGGCTCTTTGTCATCTAAGCTGGAGAACAGTCACTCATTTTTATCCAGTGAAGCAAATTCATCAGAGCGTGACATCAAATTGGTTGATAGTAGTAAGGGTCAATGTGTAGATCTAGGCCGAGGAAAGCATGACAAGGTTCCAATTAGATGCTTTTGTCCAATTTCTGGAATAGCAATGCTCTGTTTTGACCTTCCATCTCTGTTGTCTCTTGATGTTCACGAAGATGGCGGTAAGCAGTGGAAGGGTCTTGCCAATGACCTACAGGGAAGGGATTTACAGGAAACGATAGAGGGTCATCAATGTCTCGACTCATATAAACTATGTTTCCTGAGATTCTGCTTATCATTTTTACATTTGTGGGGGGTTGACTTCGAACTCGACAACCTGCTGATGTTGGAAATGAATGTAAAAAGATATGAAAAGCTGATGTTAGCTCCTGGTCTGGAAGGGGATAGAGGATCTTTTACATTGGCATTCCCTGCTTTTAGCTCTACTCTTCAGGTAATTAAATGTATTTGTTATATTATGATAATATTTTCTCATTTTTATATTGTATCCTAAGCCCCCCAGATTAACTTGTCAGCTTTGGAAATCATCACCAGAGTTCTGTGCATTGAGGTCATTGACAATGGTTTCTCTTGCCCAAAGCATGGTTAGCCTGTCCCACTCTTTCTCAGGAGCCAGCAGGTATGCAGTGCATCGATACTATTGTGTCATTTTGTTTGTTTGCTTTTCCCAATAGATAAGGTACCAATTTAAATAAATGGATAGAAGAGTGCCAAAGGCTTAATGCACCTCATGAGTCGTACAACTACTACTGCTGACCAAAACTCCCATAAACCTAAGAGCTAACATTAACTCAAAAACACCAAATGTCCACAATATAAGCATCAAGAAGGCAAGAAAACTAAAAGGAACAAACAAAAAATGACCTATGGTGAGAACCGATGCCTTACCTGTTGTTTCCAATTGATCCTTGAGATGAAGTGTGTTAACGATGTACTGCTCTATTATAATAGAAGAGCAGAGGGTTTCATGAGCCATTTTGAATTAGTCTATTATATTCCAAAACCAAAGAATTACGAATCTATGGCCCATCAGAAATAGATGGAGAACGGTTGTCCATGTTCCTCAGTTCTACTGATACATATTGGACATCACCTGATACTATAGTGCCGTACCACTGGATGTTGATTTCCAACTCTTAACATTACTTAGAAATTACAATCATGTATTTCCATCTCAGCCTTGTGAGTTTTAATTATATTTAAATGATACATCTCTTTTCTGTTTTGATAACTTCTGAAATAATCCACCAAATCTTCTACACCTTTGTTGCAGTGCTTTAGCAGCATTTTACACGCGCAACTTTGCCGAAAAAGTTTCAGATGTGAGGCCTCCATCACTGCAGGTTGGTGTTGCCTTGACTGATGCATAACATTCCATGTTTGTGTTTATTGACTGTTGCTTAGTTGTCTGAACAATATTAAGGCTACGTAGACATCTTTTTACTTAACTTCTTAGCACCTCTGTTTCATCGTCCTTGATAATAGAAATATAGGTGCTTATTCTGAGTCGTCAATCTGTTTGAGCAAAGATATATCTTTCTTCATCTAAGCTGGTGCTTCACATAGCGTAGAACAATAACAGAGACGATGAGACCCTACCAAGAGAATGGACTGTATAGCACAAATGTGTTAGTGTTAATGAATAATTTCTGTTTTGAGCAAGTCATAGGAACCTGACTCCATTATTGTGTGCTTCATTTCTCTTAACTTGAGTGCACATCGTCAAAAGTTTAATGTTCTTTCACTTAGCAAGTTCATAATTAAGGATGTGTACCTCGATGTCTAAGCTGCCTCAATTAATATTGATTGCATCTAGGCGATAAGTATACCCAAGCAGTCCCATCTTTTCTGTTAATCTCAATTTTCTTTTTGAAGCTGACATGTGGTTTTGTATTAAATTAAAGTTGTTGGTTAGTGTCTGGCAAGATGAAGATGAGCATGTCCGGATGGCTGCCCGGTCTTTATTTCACTGTGCTGCTTCAAGGGCTATCCCTCCACCCTTAAATCGTATGAGAACAACTGATCAAACAGAAACCTTTCACTCTGTAGATCACTGGAGAGGAAGCAATCTGGAATGTGCAACTAAGAAAGAAACCAGGGTTAACTCTGTACTTGCTGAGACGCCTTTGGATATGCATCAGGCTGCTCATAATGGGGAAGCTGAGATAGTAAAATGGCTGGACTCATATGAACTGCAGGACTGGATTTCATGTGTTGGTGGAACAAGTCAAGATGCAATGGCATCTCATATTATTGTTGCTGCAGCCCTAGCCATTTGGTATCCAAGCCTCGTTAAATCTACCCTTGCCATGTTAGTTGTCCATCCTCTTATAAAACTAGTTATGGCAATGAATGAGAAATATAGTTCTACAGCTGCTGAACTTCTGGCTGAAGGCATGGATAGTACATGGAAGGCATGTCTAGGTGCTGAAATTCATCATCTCATTGGGGATATTTTCTTCCAAATAGAGTGTGTAAGTGGTGTTTCTGTCAATAATTCTTCTGTAGCAGCTGCTGTACCTCCTAAGCTTCGGGAAACTCTGGTCAGTGTTCTTCTTCCAAGCCTAGCCCTGGCTGATATACCTGGATTTCTAAGTGTAATTGAAGGTCTTATTTGGTCAACGGCATCGGATTCGCCTGTTCATCTAGTATCCCTCAAGACTCTTATCAGGCTTATTCGTGGTTCTGCCAAGAATGTAGCTCAGTATTTAAATAAGGTTTGTGAATACTTCTACTTTAAATAGCACTTGATATTGCATATCCGGCTTAAAGTTTTTTACGACGTTACATGTTAATATCGACTAGATGACACTAGCACATGCTTATTGTTACTATGTTTGTGTTTTGTACATCAAGGATATTCAGAAGATAGCACGGACTCTATTTGAGAAATTGGAGAAATAGGTGTAGCTATTTTCACTGAGACTAATAGCTGTATATATGCATGGTTTGGATTAAAGTCATATCCATCTCCGTTGTTTTGTTAATGAACATGGCTGCTCACTTCTATTCAAGTGGCTTATGGTACTTTTGTATGATTGATTTAAGATGTTTTAAATTTCTAGAAATGAGTTCTAGTACAGGTTGGAATTTCATTTTTAAAGAATAACTAACATTTGATGGTCACATAGTGATTTTTCTCTGCATTTGCTTTAACTATTCAAGTGCGTCTGACATTCAGACAGATGTGCAGGTTGTCAACTTCATCTTGCAAACAATTGATCCTGCCAATTCAGTAATGCGCAAAACATGCCTCCAGAGTTCAATGGCAACTTTACGAGAAGTTGTACGTATTTATCCTATGGTTGCACTGAACGAGACTTCAACTCGGTTGGCTGTTGGGGATGCTATTGCAGAAGTTAATAATGCTAGTATTCTTGTCTATGACATGCAAAGGTATGCAAATTTTTTTCAATGACATTAAATTGTCTGTTGTTGAATTTCCTTTTTGGTATGGGTGAAAATATTTCCTTCACTTTGTTTAGCTTGGATGTGAAACAAGGAGTTTTGATAAAATTACAGAAATGAATTAGTTATACTGTGGTTTATGTGTATTATGAGAATCATTAATGTTCATCTGAAGAAAACAAATAAAGTTGGCATATATTCTTCTAATTTTAGGAAGCTCTTCCAGTTCCATGTGCTGCTTTCCAGAACAGTTTTCGATTTCCTAATTCAGGATGAGGCAACTTTTGCTCCACAATATTTGGATATCTTCCCTAGAAACCAGAGTCATCATTGCTTTCACTATGGTTTAAATCTTCTTAAATTTGTTACCAATGGTACTGACTGACTCTGTTATTAAGCTTTAGTTAAATTTGTAATATCTTCAATATTTATGAAATAGGGCTCTCTGTATAAAAGTTGGGAACTTATCTGCTTTTGCTGTATCTATAATACAGCACTATTCTAAGATTAACATCATTCCGGTTATTGATTAGCTGTGTAATTGTATTAGAGATAGTATCTATGGCTATGAGTGACCCAAGTGAGGTATGGCGTAGTTGGGAGCTAAATCATTTCAATGGGCCAAAGCATACAGCTGATTATGATGTTCATATGCAGTATGTCCTAAAAGCCTTCATGACCCATCATTGTTCCAAATGCTGTGGAGTCACTGGATGCAAGACCAGAGCCTTTGTCTCATGGCTATGAAGTGCTATGGACTGCCATTAATGGAACTAGGGATTGTCAAGATAGTCCCTGCCTCTAGTACTCATATTGCTCCACAGCGGTGTGTGGAATAGGCCTTCATATAGTTGTACATCCATAACTCATCATTGTCGCTTGACTAAGTGTCCCGGTAGGATTAGCCAAGTAGTTGACTTGTTGTGCTTGAAATAAATTCACTAACTTTTATCATTTTCATCATCATTTTCATCATCATTTTCAATCTACTTCTACATGGCTTCACTGACCCGGCTTAGGATTGCATATTCCTTGTATGGTGCCTAAAGAAATGGGGTTTCGTTGTGCCTTACAGCTTACTAAAACGATCCTCCAGGATCAAATTTTTGACTAGTTCAAAAAATGCCAAAATGATCCCTACATACTCTAGTGTCTTTAGAAGTATGATCGGAGGTTATGAGTACTTTATTCCTTCATATTTGTAGGTTTACTACATGTCTCACGAATAAAATGGGCATATGCACATGGAGAAAGCCCATGATATGGGTTATTGTTTGCTACATTTGTGGTTTCATAGGTAATTCTTTGCTAATTTCTCCGTTAGTCCAGTATTGATACCTGAATCAGAAAGATGAAATGAGGGGCTGACTTAATATCAAATTTCTATTGTTATTACTCTGGCATGGCATGGCTAGACGTGCCCACATGCCCCAAACATCTCCTATGGTAACTTGGGGCATGCTTGGTCATTTTCGAAACATTTCACGAAAAATCAAAAATCGACCAAAAAACCCACGAAAAAACCTCGTTTCAGCCCCGAAATTAAAATGGCCGAAAATTAGCCGGAGGCATCCTAGACACATATAATGGTGAATGGAATAAGAAAATTGGCAAAACGTAGCCTAGACAAAGCCCAAACTATCGGTTTTGTCAATTATGCACATGCTCGAATTGAGCGATAAATACAACGTAAATCTATCAAGACGAAGGAATGACATTGCCATATGCTACAACTATGCTCCAGTATACCCTAGGAGCGTGCTTGGTCACTTTCAGAACATATCCCGGAAAATCAAAAATCAACCCAAAAAGCCCTTTTTGTGGACTATAACCCACGAAAAAACCTCGATTCGGCCCAAAAATAGAATTGAACTAAAATTGGCATGAGGCATCCTAGACATATATAATGGTTAATGAAACAAGAAAATTGGCAAAAAGTAGCCTAGACATAGGCCAAAACATCGGTTTTGTCCATTACGCACATACTCGAATCGAGCGCTAAACACACCGTAAAACTATCAAGGAGGAATGACACTGCCACATGCTTCAATTATGCTCCAATACACCCTATGAACATGCTTGGTAAATTTCGGGACATTCTGAATCCGTCGAAAATTGGCCGAACCTTAGCTAGAGGCCGTTTTAGTAGGCTATAATGTCCGCCCAAACGAAATGGTTCCAAAAATGTCGGCCTCCGAAGTGGACGAAACTTGGCATGAGGCATAGTTGACACATATAATGGAAAATGGAACAAGAAATGTGGCAAAAAGTAGCTTTGGCATAGCCCATACCAACGGTTTTGTCCATGATGTACATGTTTGTATCGAGCGGGAAACACACCGTAAAATTACCGAAACCAAGGAAAAATTGCCCCAACATACTCCTATACTCCCTATTGGTATACCAGGTCCCCTTTTGGAACACTTTCGGAGACACTAAAAACTGACACAAAAAGACCCTTCCACATACATCCTCAACCCCAATCGAATCGACTATTGTTACGTATCTTCCCTAAATAATTAATGAAAAATTATTAAAATGAAAATAAAAAACCGAAAAAATGTATTTCTTGTAATACTACCATATACAAACACATATTGGCGGCCTTACATTGCTTTAAATCATTCAAATAAAATAAAAAAAATTGTGGAATTAGTGGATTAGTTCATTGCTTCATGCTGTAGCTATCTGGGGTCACTTGTGCAATTAGTGGATTAGTTCTTTAATATTATTATTGTTGTTTTAGTGTCACAAAAATCAAGGTTCTCGATGCAAGTGGCCCGTCTGGACTACCTACTTCGCTTTTTGGAGCTCTCGAAACTGTTACTGCTGCCATTTCTGCATTGAGCTTCTCACCAGATGGAGAGGTATGCTATCTGGTTTACTAATTCTCCATAATAGTTTAGTCACTTTTTTAGTTCTTTTTTTTTGAAAATTGTCGCCTTTTTTTCTCTCCAAGTGTAGAGTCAGATAATATGTTAACGCAGAGCTCCTTGGTCATATTTTGTCTCCTCCTGATGGAATAAAGAACTGTGTTTGTTAAAAAAAAAAAAGGCCAGTCTCAGCTTCTCAGGAATATGACTGATTGACCAACTTCAGTTTCTGGCAACCCATGTTGCCAATCTGCACTATGGGCTTGCCTCTATTTCATGATTAAGGAAGGTCGACAATAGCTTAGTTCTTTTTATGTGGCTGATATTTCCGCATGTTGACAATATGTAGATTCACCATTTATTGAAGATTCAAGTTGTCCACACTACTAACTAATGACCAAACAAATAAAGTATCTATGGTGTTCTCATTTACTACCAATGATGTGATATGTATGCAGTACCCTATGAACCATACAATTCTCTAGCATTTCGACAATTAGCCACATGTTTCTAGTCATATTTTATCGTAATAACCATTTTTTATGCAATAGAATAGAATCTTACAATCTTCAGCACTGTCAATATTTTGATGACAGATCCTAATTTATACAGACGAAGTTACGCACTTCTGATAGCGAACTATTTCCTCATTTCTTCTGTCCTTGTTGAGCATACAATTTACGGTTACTCTTATGGTGCTCAGGCTTTAAAATGGCCCCATTTCAGTGTCTTTGAAATTTACTTGTTTAAGAGAGACCAAGAGATTGTAGTTGCATTATTTGAGTGGTGCTCCCATCTACTCTCTGTATACAGTTTAGCAAGTTTTCATGAAGTCCTGCAATTCTTAATTTAATGTGATGAGATTTAACTAGCCTTCTAACAAAACATTTATTGCGGAAAATACCTGTCATTGTTCTTTGTTAGCATTTCTGAAGTTCTTTTTGTGCTGGCAATGTTACCACTTTATAGTAAGGCGCTAGCCTCTTCGACGTCATGCTTTAACACGTGTTTTTACTCACAGGGGCTAGTTGCTTTTTCTGAGCGCGGTTTAATAATTAGATGGTGGTCTGTGGGTACGGCATGGTGGGAAAAGCTTAGCCGCAATTTTATCCCCGTCCAGTGCACCAAGCTTATCTTTGTTCCACCATGGGAAGGCTTCTCGCCTAATTCTTCCCGGGCAAGCATAATGGCAAATATAGCTGAAAACGGTAGACAGGCACATTCTCAGGTATTTTAACTCATTGGCCTTATCTGTGTGTGTGAGGGGGGAAGGGGGTTAAAGACTAGAAATTCAAGAAATGCATCCTTTGTGCACTCATGTTTCCCTCAAACATTTCTGCATTAAGTATAACCACTCGGAAATTTAGCACCCTCTTTTTTCGCAGATTATCTGGACACTTTGTTTTCTTGAGATGTCTTTCATTCCTTTCTGATATTTGAAAGGATGAGGTCCAATTCGGTGATTTGCAATTTCTATGCAGGAGAACATGCAGTCAAGTGGTGTGGACAGTTTGAATCTCTTGCTTTATAATCTTGACTTATACTACCGATTGGAATGGGTTGGTAATCGCAAAGTGCGTCTAATGAGGCATGGACATGAGTTAGAGATGATATTATTATAAGTATGCTCCTTGGCGCTGGCGCAAATGGCTGTATGGCTGGTATCAAGAATTATTCAAAATGTGGTTCTAGGAAGTGAGCTACCATCTATCAGCAATTCCATCTCAACACTCCAGGACTTCGTAAATGTAGCCTGTACAAATTTTCTCCAGAATTATGTTTTACAAGCTTACACAAAACAATAGATATCAATTTGGCTCAATTTAGCCAAAGTTATAAAGCACTTCACCAGAAACTAAGCTCAATCAGAACTTGTCAGAAACTAGATATGCAAACTGAGCACTCCTTTGCCTTGGCTCTTAGAAACTTTGGTAGGAAACGGAATTGACCTTCTGATATGGATACTTAGTTATGCTATTCCAGATGAAAACGAGTAGAAACTTCAGTCCCAACATATCCACCAGCCTCTAATTTTGGCTTTCTATTATGTTGGAAATCCAACTGGCAACAGAGGCTTGTTACTTCTTTTAGCTTAAACAAACGGCTTCTTGGGGGGGGGGGGGGGACGAATGTGAAAAGTTTTTAAAAAATATCTCCAGTGTCCACAGGAACATGATTGGATTATATGAACAATTGCACATTTAGGGAGCACATTAATAAGAGGGGGAAAAAGGGAGGCAGCACTGGCACATTCAGTGAGCCCAATAACAAGAGGGGGGAAAAGGGAGGACAACAGAAAGAGGCCGTATCACCAGCAACAATTACACATCTAACGTGCTATACATGGTTATATATATACTATGTCAAGGCCGAGATAGAACGTGTGATCGGTCGCAGGCTACACTAGCCAACAAGCATATCAAGACAACTCCTTGAGGCCAACATACAAGCCGGGAGATACAAAATCGGAATGCCACATATAGCCTCCGCAAAATGAATTCAACTACATAGGTTAGATTAATTTACGCCTTCAGGGTGGCCTTCCTGGTTACCAGTAGTCCCAGTGGCATTAGCTGCATCAGATTCAGGTAGATTGTGCCCTTGAGTCGCTTGAGCAATCATTCTATTAGCTAGCAGAACTTGTTGGAGGTTAGGTGGTGTTGAAGACGGTCCTGGGGTCGATGGTCTAGGACTAGAAGTCTGGGTTGGTGCCAAATATTGGCTCAAGGCAGCAGAGTAAGCTTGACCTGTAAGAGCTCCTCGCATACGACCTGTAGGTCGCCAACTCTGCTGCTCTTGCAAA
>CAAKMY010039065.1:0-10638 GCA_901111285.1 Corrigiola litoralis
GGGGGGTGCTCACCCAGATCAAAGATGACAGTTTGAAGACCATGGGTGTTGCTTTCTTGTTATATAATTGAGAATGCCTTGTGGTGCACTCTTTTCCCTTCCTCCCTCCTTTTAATGTCCAAATTAAACATCTGTTGTGGAATCTTTCCTTATTGGGATATTTATTTTTACTTTCCAGGCTTTCAAACTATTATTAGAAGCTCCACATCAAGAAGCTCAGATAATCGTCCACGAGCGTTTCCCTGTGCCAAGATTGGTCGTTTGTGATCAGCATGGCTCTCAGGTCAGTACATTTGTTGGTCTTCTGAGAGTTGGCTTGTTATCAATTTCTGCTATACTCTGATTTAATTGAATGAATGTGAGGTTGCCCATGCTAGAAAGAAAATAGTGACAATTTAAACGAGATGGTTTTGAGGGTGTGGAGATATGCTCGTGCTTGAAGTTCTTTCTGGCGCATGCACTATTGCACTTCACAATTTGCACTGTAGTCATTGGTTTGGAAAACTGGTGCATAAATGAAGAGATTGTGTGCTTTAGTATGAAATGAGGATATGAAAGGGAAAAAAGGGTATAATAGTTATATGAAACTTTCGGTTCCCCGATGATTGATTTGACTAGTGAACTTGTGGTGTTTTGAGGGCTGATTAATTGCTGATCAATGTTTCTCTTCATGTTTAGCCATTAAACCACGGAGTCATTAGAGCGTAAATCAGATTCAGGCTTCACTATTATGTGTTTTTTGTATGTTAGTATATCTGTTTAGTTGGTTGTGCATGTTTTTAAGGGTGTGCTGGTATAATACTATGATATATTAGCTTTTGAAAGATATGATTGTCTAGTCCTTGTTTGTTTTTTGTGGTTTTTGTTCCTCTTTGTTTCTTTCTTTTAGATGGTGTGTCAAGAGAGGTCTAAATCGAAATAATAAAATAAAATCTACAGTATGTAGCAACTAAATATGGCCTAGCCACTCCTATTAAGTTTCCGCGAACAAAGCTTGTAGATCCCGGAGAAGACCAGCTTATGGAAAATCTGATTGTCTAGTTATTGTATCTGTTTTTGGTGGTTTTGAAAAAGTGCAGTCGTAAAAGAGATATAAGTCTAATAGCCACTCCAGTCAAATCTTTTTTGGTTAATAGCTTGGGGGCTTGGTTTAAGGCTATGTACTGCAATCCATGAAACAAGAACATGGAAGTGTATTGGGGGATCTGAGCTGCTCTTCGAAATACAACTTCATCATTCTATTGCCAAATCCACCAAACACTTACTGCATATTGATATGGCCAATCTTCTGAATGATGTATGATCGTAGCCTTCAGAATTAGCTGATCAACTGTCTTGATGAGGTAGATAGGTAGAATTTTTTTATTTTTATTTGGGGGCGGTGTTTAAGGCTATGTAGAAAATAGAGTTGAAGCTACTAGCTACTCATACTTTCCAGTTTCAGCTGAATTAGTTTTGCTTCAGGACACTCCTAGTGTAGAAGACCAATCTCCTCAGCCTGTAGGGTACTAGCCAATGTAGGGTACTAGCCAATGTACTATAGAACATCACAAGGCTACTGAGCATAAGCTCTAGTAAGAAGTTAAAATTAAACTGCCTTTACAATTTGATCATTGGATCTGCTTTCCTACTTGAAAATCCTAGTATACTTCTCCATCAAATTCTAGAAATGTAGAAAATAGGCCTGAAGACTATGGTATTATGTGCAATTAAGATCCATATGTTTTAATTCTAGCAAACAATCCCATAAGTTACTCAATATGCAATCACCCCCTAACGTAGTTTCCAACAGAATTATGACTGAAATGCCAATATACTACTACTACTATAAAGACCAAAATCATTTTCTAAATTTATACTACTTAAATTAGTTTATACTCCCTCCGTCCCACTTGATTGTTATCATTTGCAAGTTGCATGTGAGGAAAAATTTGAACTACTGATAACAATCAAGTGGGACAAAGGGAGTACTTTATACGCATCAATACACTATTTATTTCTTTGGTCCCAGCTCCACTCTGCTATCACAAGTGTTCATGGGCTCTTCCCGATTGTCTCTTCCCAACTTGTTTTCCATGGCAATATTTTGTATGTCACAGCTGTATTTTGTCCTTCCTTCACTTCATCGACAAAAAGCTCACAAGAGAGGAGTAAAGGGGAAGTTGATACTTGACAGCGAAAACTGACAAATTGAAGAAGACATTTGGATTTAGAATGGGTTGCAGTACCCACAGAAGTGGGTCAAGTTTGATAAAATTTCACCTCTTTTAAATCGTTGAATAACATGCTTTGTTTTGGAATATAGAGAGGAAAGATTGTGATGCTAAAGCTAATGTTCGCAGTGAGGTTTAAATGATATGCCTTTATCTTTCTAAAATCTTTCAACTTATATACCCATGAAAATTGGTGAGTGAGAAGCTGAGAATTTGTGAGGAGCAGCTATTAGAGAGAGTTTGATGTATTACAGAACAAATGAGGAAGTGGGGGAGAGAATTAGTAATTCAAAAGGCGGAGTGATTATATTAAAACTAGTATATAGATACCTAAACATTACCATAATTAAGCATTATAAATTGAAAGTGTAATTTTGGCCTTTTTCCCGAAGTAGTTTTCTTTTATTTTAGTCCTAATTTGGTTGGGAAATTATGTTAGGGAGTTAATTGCACATTGGGAGTAACCTGTGGAATTAATGTATCGTGTGGGGTTTAATTGCACATAGTGGTGTAGTCTTGTGGCCTATTTGGCAATTTAGCGGCGTCCGAATTTCTCCTCTGAAAGCACTAACTGCAAGTCTCATAACCGGCTTCAAAACCAGTTTGCCTTCTGAAAACAAGGAATCCTTCTAACTCATGGCTCAAATCTAAGAACAATCAGATCCTCAACCAAAGCAAAGCCTTTTGCCAGATAGAAGCAGATAAACCATTGCAAAAGGATGGATGACCTACTCTTTCATCTATCTTATTAGGAAGGGGCTGGCACACTCAGTAGGATATTTGATCCTTCTTAATGTGCCATCTCTCTTGACAAAGTAATAACAAAGTTGCACGTTGTTCTAACCTTTCACAGTCCACTCTATAGCACAGCTAAGCACACTATCAGGTTTACCATGCTTGTCAAGAATCTCATTTCTAAATATACTAACTTCCACACTACTGAGTCAGAAACTGTGAACCTGCCATAAAGCCTCTTTTAGCAGTTTATAAGAAGTTAATATAAATGCACTAACAAGTATAAATCAAAAATTAAAAAGAATTGGATAATTTAAGGTCATTGAAGTTCGGCTCAAACTAAGTTGGGGTCGGTTTGGGTCTGATCACCATCAAGCCTAAGCTATATCTGGGTCAGGACCGGATCAGATTCGGACATTTCAGGTATTTGGTCATGTTCGAATTACTATGCTTGGTTAAAAAGTTGGGTCTCGTTATTCGTATCAAATGTTGGGGTCCGGTTACAGTTTCGTCTAATCTATCTTTAAGTCCAGGTCTAATTTTAATTGACTGTTGATTTTTATGGTTGACTTTCTTCGTCAATGCTGAACAGGCTAGATTTCTATTGGCAAAGTTGAATCCATCGGCAACATACAATAACGTCAACGAAATGGCTGCTGGATCTGATGTCATCTTCACAGATGATGTTAGTCTCCAAGTGTTCTTTGAGCATCTCCAGAGATTGGCTGTGCAATCTTGATAGCGGTAAGGAATGAGTTACATTGTACAAGTTAATAGCGTGGTGAATATCTCAGGCTCTCAAGTTGTCAACCTCGCAGTGCCTTGCTAGTGCCTTCAGGATTAAGGTTACCTGGAATAAGGCCGACAAATATGATTCTTTGGGTGGGTGGGTGTAACAGAGGCATTATGGGGCTTGGACAATAACAAACAGAGAGAAGCCCAATTGAGTTTTTTTAACTTATACAGAAGTCATAGCCCCTATATATTGTGAGAGCATCTGTTCTTTGAGACAGCAGGTTGTCGACGAGACAATTTTTACCTTTTGTAATCATCACAGGTAAAAGTATGTTTTTGTTTTGTTTCGGTATTCTGGATTCTCGAGGATTTGTGGTAGGTACATTTGTTCCTAGGGTTAGGAACTTGAAGTCTCCTGGTTCCTAACTCTCGCCCTTTCTTGTTCTTCTAGCTAAAATGTAGAATATCGTCATCTTTTGGTGTTTATTGGACATAATTCAGAATTTTTGATATAGTAAAGGCTTTCCAAGTCCAACCAAACCATTTCAGGGTTTGGAGAGTTATTTTCGCTTGCTCACTTTCCCCCTTTTCATTTTCTGTAAATCGCTTGACTTGAGTGAACGGTCTCCCTGCACATTGCAATACCGCTGAAGGGTTTCAGATTTCTTGAGTAGTACCTTAAAAGTATGAGAGATGGTTAAATTTTCCTGTTAGGCCTTTACAGTTTTTGTGATTTATCATGTCATAACTCCACTTATCACGATTCACGCATGTCATACTAACAGTGTCAGCCTTTGCACCTAAAGAAACATCTACAAAAGATGTGGATACCTTTTGCTTCATACTACTCACTTGGAGGGAACACGAATGCTTAGAAGTCGGAACTCCACTGCTAAGATATCAGGTATTCAGGTGGCTTTACATGTCCAATGACTCAAGCAAATGGATTTGATTCCATGCGCTTATCCTTAACCAGTTGTTGAGACTCTATAATTACTGGGAGTCCGCCTCCCTAATCAGATAAAATTTAGCATTTTGCAGAATGAATTTTTGACGGCAGGTGAATTTCGAATCCATTTCAATAGAGCTAGGCCATGACAATATATTCGATGTGAAACTTAAGACCTCTTGGGACAATATGACAGTTCCGGGCGTCTCAAGAGAACAAATGCGTTCTTCCTGTCTTGTTGTCTTCGCAGAAGAATAATGTCAATGTTGATCTTTGGTCTGGAATGTCTCAGGAAAGATCATGCCGTCACCTTGATAAAACTTAGAGTGGTACTAGTTATTTAATTTAACACAGCTAGCCCAACCTTGGAGAGAGTCTTAGCAGTCGAGTAGGTCATGTAAATGGTCGAGTGGAGTGGTTGACTATTGCTTCAATTTTACCCCTTCTTTTTCTTTTGTGATTTTGAATCTTACATATCAGTCATTCAGAAGTCGTTCCACTCAAACCAATTTTGTACAGAAAAAACATCGTTGTAGGCTCTGCGCTGCGAAACACACTTGTGCAAATTGTATGGGAATGTGATTGCGAAAATATTCACGATGATAGTTTGCCATGATAGTTACGCTCTAAATGTATATGTTTACATTCCTTTGTGTGAGAAACTTGTGACTAACATAGAAGAGTGTAAAAAATATCTATGAGAGTGCAAGGTATGCCCAAAACCTTCAACAATATTTGCTAAAGGGCTCAATTATTATTCAATCTACAAATTAATATAGTAATCACCCGTTGTAACGTCAACAATAGCGTCTAGATCATCCACTTCCTGGCTCTTTTTCGCCACTTGGGTGGGATAAATTGAGCTGGAAAATGGTCTACGTCATTACTGTTAAGCCTAACATCACTCAATGCTGTGGAAGAAATACAAGAAGCAATTTTAGCTAGTTCCTACAAGCATGAACAACGAAATTTCCATCACATTGTGGATTATAATCGATAGCTATGGCTTCCATGATACAACCAAGCGATGCGGCTTAAAAGATCATGATTGGTAGACTCTGCTTAGCTTAGACATGTAGACAAAAACAAAGGGTTGATACGAACATGGTCTCTCAAAGGAGTGCTCGTCATATGTCGTGGACTTGTGATCAGAGATATGATAATTCAAAAGTAAGCTCGAGCTCCTTGGGACCAAACAAATCTAATAGGTTCAAAGGCAGAGATTAACAAAAAGAGAGAATCCATTATTCCCTTCTAAGACGAAAAAGACAGAACCAAAAAGTTCCGTTGCCGGGACTTGAACCCGGGTCTCTCGGGTGAGAGCCGAGTATCCTAACCACCTAGACTACAACGGAGGTTGTTGTTAAGATCGTCAAGAGCTTATTTATTAGCTGTGTTAATATTTTTATTTTTTTCATGAACTATCAGTAGAGTCCTCAACGATTCTTGGCATAATAATAAATTTTATATCGAAATTTAGCAAAAACAACTTGCCATAAAAATAGACTTTAGACTTTGATGCTTTGTGTCTTCAAGCAAGTTGTCAATGAAATTAATATTTCCTCTCTTTTAAAAGTGTTCAAGGAGCAATCTTAACAGAAGGTGGTTCTTCAAATTCCAGAGCTCTCCACGCTTTTGTATGGACCATCCTTGTTGTTAACCAACAGAACTTCACCATCTAAAATTGTTGCTGTCACAGTAGTTTTCACAAAATATGCATTATGTTCAGCAAATGCGTAATGATACCCTACTTGGTTACTTCAAACAAAGAGTTGAAGATTTGTCTGTGATTTGAAAAATTGAAGGTACAAAGAGCACTGAAGTTCTCCGCAGGCATTTCCCAAAGAAAGACCTGTATGTTCTCCTTGATCCTATTCCTATATATCAGAGTTAGTCGACTTCGGGATGTTAGGCCTCCTCCGAATCATCCACCTTATCAGTATTTGAGCTGGGGTCTTCTTAGCTTCTTTGCAACTTTCATCATCCCTACTGGATCATTCAGCGGTTCTCTTCTCCCTCTGGACCTTATAGCGAGCATGCCTGCAGGAAATTCCATGATCAGCTTGTTTCATAAAGACTAGAACTATTTTTGAAGCATCATGTTCTCACAGCATTGCGCAGATGATATTGATAAATGCAGTGTCTTACAGTGACATAGATGGCATGTTCAGTGGGGGAGCTAATGAGTTTCCAGGGATAGCGCTACATCCAAATTTTATAAAATTGGTAGAAAATGGTAGAAAAGAGAAAAAAGATAGAAAAGTTTAGCAAAAATGATATAATTGCTACCCCCATTTTTAAATCTTCGATCCGCCCGTGGCATGTGGCCAGTTTCCCAACAAGCATTCAGCAACTTCTCATTCCTCCCCTCATGATGCATCTCATAAAAGTATCAATTTGAATTGATCATATAGAGAGCAAAGGTGAAACTCCGAGTCCAATATTGGTGTTTGATGTGAGCAGAAGACAATAACTTGGTAGCTTTGTGCATTTGTGAAAGTAAAGTTGGAAATTCCAATGTCTATAACAAAGATCATCGGCAACAAGACTTTCAATCTCCTTCCAACCCCCTTTTCATATCAAATTCAGTACATCCCCTGATTTTTGCATTATCACTGTTTTTCTGAGCCGGAACGGCCAATAGATCATCTACGAACCTTATTTTTAAAGCCAACCATCAATGCTAATGGATAATATTCCTCTCAGAACGTGATTGCAAAATATGAAAGCATGTAAGCAAAAAGCGGTTCAGAAACGATGATGTCCTTACAAGCTAAAGATCAAGATAATCCAGCTGAAGTGCAGTCTATTGTCTAACACTCTGGTGTCAACTTATTGCACCAGAAGAGCACCAAATGAATTAATTTCTTGATTTGTATACGCATAAAAATGGGCACTACTAACTACTAGGAAACTTATATAAGCATAAAAACGAAATCTGGGTCTTGATTAAGAAAGATTATATAACCATAGTGACTGCATGAATTGCAGCCTTGATGCTAATATGCTAGAACCTCTTTTTGAATCCCATACTTGCAGGCTGTACCAATATGCCTGTAACCGGCCTGCATTTGACAAAAGAATTTAGAATTTACTAACTATTTTGGATGGTGAAATATTTTTTTGACATACATCTAATTGAATTCAAATGTGATCTTTAATAACAATATGAGCAACTAAAATCTACTCAACTTCCAATTGAACTAAGACAACAATACACAACGTACCCTTTGTATAACGGACTGACTTGATCAGGACAACTATAGTAGACTTAACATAAGACAATAAGACATAGTGTATGAATAGAAGCTAAGAGAGATAATTCTTAAATACATGTAGTATTCTGAAAATGAAGCACAAATTATATAGCAAGGCACAACCCACGTACAACATATTCCACGCACAAGGATACCTAAAATAATTCAACAGAAGGGATGTGACCATTAGCTTGAAGTATTCCATTTACTGGATTCAGGGTTTAATGTTGCTCGGGACATTTTTCCAGCTATCACACGTTACATGTTTTGCTCCTCACTTTCTTAGTTTTCTACCTTGCTGCGTTGTTAATGAACCACTTTTCTACTTGAATTGCGAAATCCAAACTTTGTCTAGCAATAGAGGTTATCCGTATACTAGCACTCCATTAGCCACGTAGCCACCTATGGATTTCGGATGTGTTATACTGTTAATTAATCCAAGTTCTTTTCTAAAATATCATTAATTAAAATATCTTTTTCTACAAAGTACTATAAACCGGAAGAGACCATCTTGTTTGTAGGACAGTTTCTCAGAAAGTGCAAAGTCTTAAAACATCTAGAACAAGTTGCTTTGAACTTATAAGTTAAAACTACCACCAGTATGTTTTTGCTCTACTTTTCGAGAACAACTGGTATTATAAGTGTATTGTTTGGAAATAATGCCTTCAGTCCACTCTTATGTTAGTTTTCAGCTCACAGCAAAGCATCCTCTTATTTCTAATGTCTTTATTCCCTCACCCCTTACGAATATGTCATTTCTTCTAGGACTCTACACCTATAACTCTATACGGCTATACGAACTTAACAAATTGCCTTATCTAATTGGGTGTAAGTTAGTATTGGAACTGTTTTTTCTTTTTTTCTTGATTGACATTTACTATTGAAACTTCAAGTTCTATGATTGAAGATAAATGGAATTTCAAGTCCCATCGTTTAGTTCAAAGATACAAATGGAATTTGGAGTGTAACTAGCTAAGTAACTTAGTTTTTTTTTTTTTTGAAATAAAAGTAACATAAAGAAATAAAAGCAACTAGCTAAGATGATAGATTTAGGCAAGGTAGGTTACACACTTACATTTTCCATTATTTTTACTTTTTGATTAAAATACATGTTATCCTATATAAAAAAATGTTTGCTCTAAAAGATATGTTGTCGGGTCAAGTCGGAATCAGGACACTCCGAAGCGGGTCAAAGCCGAATGAGGGAGTATCAAATGCTGATGCAGAGGAAGATATTGCGTTCCATTTCCGATTGGCATGTGATAAGCCTAAATTGCAGTCAAATTATCGTCATATAAATTGCAAGGTGAAGTTGGAATCATCTTTAGAAGAAAGAGTAATATGTTCTCTACTTAATACATTGCATTATCCTTCTGAAATTTCCCAAAGAAATATGAAAAGCGTCGATTAAGCCTCTACAATTTCGGCTCTGTTGACCCAGAGTGATATAGCAAAAGCCTAGTCCAACAGTCTAAGTCATTTCCAAATGATTTTAGTGGACAAATGTGTTCGAATGATCTAATGTGGCATAGTGGTGGAGGTTCATCCACGCAATATTTAAGCTCAGGAATTCAGCATAGTGATGTGTATTAAGTAGAGAATTGTACGTTATTCTACGTAGTTTCCTGGTTCACATGTACAAGATTACCTTATTTATTTTCTGAAAAAAATGAACTGTTGGTAGTATTTCTTTATACATTTCAAGAATCAACCAAGAATCTGTCTATGAAAATTGAGGACTACTTCAACTTGAAATCATGTAATGTTCCTATAAAATTTAGTCAAAGGATGATGCTATTGGATCGACCAATCTTATTTACGAAGTAATAGCCTCATCCGTCTTTGTTTCTCTTTTAAGTTGATTATCGCAATGACGCAAATAGGTGTACATTAAAGATAAAGTTGTTGTCTTGTTCAATGGGTTTTCTAGTCCATTTTGACCAGTCGGTAAGTCTGTATGAATATGTATCAATAATTCCAAACTTGAGCTTTTGGTCAATTATAAATAGAAAATTAAGTCAACTAAACCTATTTTGACCTTACATCTACATAGTAACATTAGCAACGTAAATTTTTTTTTGGTACATTACTATTATCTAGTAAAGGATAGGAGTATTGTAAGTTTTCACTCATATCTCAATCCCATTTAATTTCGTGCAATTTTTATGTTAAGGTGTCTCATTTCTTTACCTCCATTTCTTGGGCAAGAAAATAGTATATATAGAGTAAAAATCAATTTACTCTCCCATATTTACCACTCCATAAACTTTAGTCCAAAAGCAAATTAAATGAGGGGGGAGGGGCCGCAATCATTGGGGCAGAGGTAAAACATAATAACTTTGCTTCAATATATATACCACAATTTCACTATTTTATCTATGTTAAGATCAATGTACCAAAAAAAATCTATGTTAAGATCAATTATTATTATTTCAAGTGGTCATAGCTCATTTATGTCAATCCAGAAATTGAAATTTCGATTTTTATATTTATTATATATGTTCTTGTAAGAGTAAAAGATCATTATTTATTCAAAATATATACTATCCTCGACTACTAATGATAGTAGGAATTCCAAAAATGATAATAAAGTAGGTATATAAATTTATAATTTGACTTGGGCTTTCAGGGGAGCTTTAGAAGATTGTGCACGTAAGAAGTTTGTATACTTCGTCTTTTCTATGAACTTTTGAATTTTTATATAATAAGAATTACTCCCTCTGATCCACTCAATTTCCCACATCCATTT
>CAAKMY010039066.1:7973-24746 GCA_901111285.1 Corrigiola litoralis
TAAAACCCAAAAAAAAAAAAATTTACGGTGTCCGCGAACATCGTACCATTCAACATATATCCGCCACTGGGTGAAACAAGAAAGAAAAGGTGTGGTATATGGACATGCTAAAGAATTTAGAAGGGGTTGAACGAGCTTGTAACAAAAAAAAGAAGTGATATACTATTTATTTAAGTGAAGAAATTTAGTAGGGCTTGAAGCGGGATTGTCTGATGCACATAACTTTAAGCTAATTTTGGTTAAGAGTTGAATGATAATTAAAGGGTGGGATCTCGAATAAGATAGAAAAAGAAAATGATAAATAAAGATAAAAAATTGTTAGAATGAAGTAAAATTGCACCCAGATTCCCAATCTCGAATATTTTATTAGGTGTAATCAGCGAATGATGAACTTTATTCATGAAGTAATGACCTCGTCTTGATTACAATTGTTATACACCACACTTTGATTGGAGAAGTGTTAATAGCTTGGATGAGATATGCTTTAATTTATGAATTACCTTGCATGTCGGATTTAAGTAGCTCTTTTTGAAATGACTAAAACAATATCTAGATTGAGCTCCTTAAGTGGCATAACCCACTTGTATCAGTGCTATATCGAAGTATGTCCAAGTCCAGGACGAACCGAGAACTCTAAGCGACTTTAAATCGAGTAATTTTATTCATTCGAAGGGAGCAATTTTAAATCGAGTAATATTGGTTATTTGGTTTCAATACTTAAGCGACTTCATTGACTAAGCTGACATCTACATGTAAAACATATGCTATAGCCTTTTGCCAAAATACACTCATACTACAAACAAAAAAGAAAAAAAAAACTAGGGAACAATAAAAAATAGCAATAACCAGAATGATGGTTCCATATACAAGTTCTGGATTCCACAGATTCAGGGAAGCATCCTATTTGGACTCTTCTTCGTGTATAGATACATTTTTATCCCTTTGTCAAAAAAAAAAAAAAAGATACATTTTTATCCTGATAAAATTATCCCTAAAGAAATTTGCCCTCACCCCTAGGCCCTAGCTCGTTATATGCATAACAAACTTCTTCCCATCAATATATAACACCTCCTTCCTGCATTTCATTCTCTACTAAACTCTCTTCATTTCTTCACTTCTTAACAACCATAGAAAATGGAAGCAACAAGTGCAAAAACACTGACTGTCCTTCTCATTTCAATCCTCTTTGCATTGTCCTTTACAAGTGCAAAGTCATCACAAACTTCGCATCTTAACAGGCTATTCAAAGCAAAGTATCATGGCAATGGCAATGTTGACAAGAGTTCTTCATATGATCCAATGCTCGCGAAGCGTATAAAGAGTAGGCATGAACACACGCATCATCATCATCCTCACCATCATCCAAAGACAATGAAGGCAAGAGATATGATTAAGAAGTTACCCGGACAGCCACCGGTGAGATTCACACAGTATGGTGGTTATGTCACGGTCGATAGTGAGGCTGGTAGAGCCTTTTATTATTATTTTGCCGAAGCTGATCACCCTAAGAAGGAGTCTTTGCCCCTACTTCTTTGGCTCAATGGAGGTAATTTAATCTTGTTTCCAAGATTTCCAAGCGATAAATTTGTCTAGTCAGAACTTAATGTTTGTTTGAATTCTGTTTTACATATATGCAATTTGCATATGACTTTCCGTTCAAGTATGCTTTTGTTTGATACTCCATTGTATATACACTAGTCTATACAATCTAAATACTCCAAGTGCGAAGATTTTACAATGTTAACATTGGTCTATATTCTATAATGACGTGCATGACTATTTTCCTTTGTACTATGTTATTATCATGTCTTCCAGTACAGTTTCATACTCGTAGTTACTAGTTAGTCATAAAAAGATCAGTACGAATTCATTTATTTTGCTGTAACTGTCATGCGTAACTTGTAATTATTGTGGCCAACGTTGTGAGAAATCACGGTGAACTAGTTACTATTTTGAATCAATTAATGCCTTTGATACCCTACTGTGTAATTTGCATGTGCTAACGGGCAACGGAGAAGGTGGGTTTTAAGGGAGTAGAAGATTCACTCTATTTGCATTATGAGGGAGATAAGAATGTACTGCTGCCCATACATACATGCATGTGATATTTATCTGTCACTACTCACTCCGAGAGGGAAAGACCCAAAGAAAGTGATGTCTGATGAAATTATCATCGCTGATTAATTATCTTGTAAATTCAAAAGACTGCATCTCCCCTACAGAAACCAATATAAAAATAAAAATTTGCGACTATCCCATGATGAATTACTTCCACCATTTTTGCATTAACCTACAAATTAAAGATCTTTTGACCTATCGAACCTCTAACCTCTAACCTCATTATTGGGTTGAGAAGCTCCAAACACCTTAACTATCAAGGTTAATAATAGTTGTTAGAAAATTAAAAGAATACATACAAGAAACACACATAATAGGATAGCGATTTATTTTATAAAATATCCAAATTGTAAAAAGAATAAAACTCTTTATCCCCTCCTTTTGAGGTGAATGCGTAATATTGGTCAAACAATGGAATTGCGGTGATGAGTAACAAACTAACAATATAATTAGATTCAAATGGTACAAAATATATATACCATTTTTTACGGAACAAACACTGGCCTGATTCTCGGATAATTCGATTTGGTAGCATGTGTAGTTTAGGACTTGTACAGTTGTACCTTCTGTACACCCATTTCTTCGTTTTCCATACAAGAAAAAAAAATGCTAGAAATTATATAACATAAAGAAGAACATGGGTTACGCGTACGGTTTGCTTATCAATGATTATTAGCGTCAATACCATCAAGTATTTTAATCATGCATGTTTTATACAGATAGGATATTATGTTCAGATATCTAGCCGCATTTAATTTGAGAGAAAATTGAAGCATCTTCTATCGTACTCAATATGGCTGCATTTGAGTAGTCAATTATACAATAGTTTGCAGTTTTGGCCCCAAGGATACGTTAGGAACAAAAAGGACTCAGTACAAGGACATGAAAAGCTGGTAAGGCCAACGCATTTGATTAACATACAAGTGCTAAACTATAGACAAGTAAAAGATCATATGGGTATGCACTACGCATCACTGTGACAGTGTCTTTAGAGGACCCTTCGATCGAATAGTCAGTTCTCTGTATGGACCAATGTTACAGAAGCTAGTTATTAGGAAATATGAGAAACGAATTGTTTGAAGCCTTGAAGGTCGTGAGTCGTGACAACAAACCAAACTTCGTAATGAGCTGCGCTTTTCTACCTTTCTACTTTTTGCTCATTAAATGACAACGTTTGATTTGTATCATCAATGATGTTGCTCCTGCTCTGCATCAAACTTCTATCAAATATAATAGAATGTATTGCCCTTACAAGTTTGAATTTTTCCAAAAGTATGAATTCTCTTTAGTTTGTTCTTTAAACAAACGGGACATGGTCGAAAGTAATAGTAGTGAATGAGAACAAGATTTAGCTCAAGTGGTTAGAACTTCCTTACTCCAATTAATAGATTGGGGATTCGAAATCTGATCTGCGACATAGTGCGCTCTAACACACATAAAAGTTTGCTTAGTGAATGTGTTGAAGGTTAATATATATTTTTTGACAGTCAAGTTTAATATGCTGCTTAAGTAGACGAAAAATTGGCTGCGTGCATAATAGCTAAATTTCTTTGGCAGGCCCTGGCTGTTCTTCTTTGGCGTATGGAGCTATGGAAGAGTTAGGTCCATTTCGAGTTAACAGTGATGGCAAAACATTACACAAGAACAGATTTGCATGGAACCGAGGTATTAAGTCTTTCTTTTGTTATCTTGGACTTTATGAACTAATGCTTAAAGAGCACTCATAGAATTATATACCACAATAATATGAGAATCGACAATTCAAATCATGTAGTCTACTTGAAATGGTGAAGTATGCTTGTGAATGTGTAGCTGCAAATGTTCTGTTCTTGGAGTCCCCTGCTGGAGTTGGATTTTCATACTCTAATAAAACATCAGACTACGACACGAATGGAGATACTAAAACAGCTGAGGATAATTATATGTTCTTACTAAACTGGTTTGAGAGGTTTCCGGAGTACAAGGGAAGGGATTTCTACATTTCTGGTGAAAGTTATGCTGGACATTATGTTCCTCAACTTGCTCATGCAATTCTTCAGCACAACGCTGAGGCCAAACCGGATGACATCATCAGTCTTAAAGGCATCATTGTATGTTTCTGTACTCTTCTGTCTCATTCGCTTGATCAGTTTAAATCAACCATCCTACCGCACCATCTTCATTACTTCCATATATATGGTTACAATGTTTAAAAGATCGGCTTAGTAGAAAATACGATAACTCTCACATGCAACTTGCAAACCTTAGCTTCCGCTGGAATAGTCGGATTATGATTCAAGAAATCTTTGATATTTGGTAGACTTTTATTGCAAAGCATGAAAACAGATAGCATTATACTAAATTAACTGATGCGATGTGTCACTATAAATCTATGATGATGTTCAAAGGAAATGAGGCATGATAATACTAGTGTACCATCAATAATTGGATTTTTGGTATTGTTCATATTGCAATTATCCATCTGGCATCAGTCCATGTGACTGTGGGTCGATTATATATTACTTATATATAGTCCAAAATGTAATACGGAGTAATGAAGAATTTGACTAGTAAATAATATGGATTAGATGCTTCCAAGAAGTAAAATCCCTGACACTGCGCGGGACACATGTGGTGTTTAATGGTGACATCTTTGGATGTCTAATCTTGGGATTGATACCGTGGAATTCGCTTACTGCCTGCCTCTTCATCATAAAAAAACAGAACTTGTTAGGAGAAATAACTAGAAGAATGATTCCAA
Source organism: Corrigiola litoralis (assembly GCA_901111285.1). Lineage (NCBI taxonomy): Eukaryota > Viridiplantae > Streptophyta > Magnoliopsida > Caryophyllales > Caryophyllaceae > Corrigiola > Corrigiola litoralis. The sequence continues at coordinate 12,832 of CAAKMY010039066.1, forward strand.
ATGCCAGGTTGTTCATGACATTCAGGTAGATGTGACTGACTGACTGAGTGACTGGTGATGTTAAGCACTACATTCTTGTCATAAGTTAAAATATTTCCCAGTAATGCTAAGTGTTGAACTTGTGAGAATATAAGGAACTTGTGTAATACGAAGACAATATACTCTTACCTTATACCTAGAAAATAAAATGATATTGCCATCGTATGATAATATATACCCTAAGATAGGGGCAGATGCTACATTAGAATCAAGAATGGCGTATCTATTATTTCTGTTGTAATTTTCTATCTTTCTACCATTTTTTTCCTTTTCCACTGTTTCCTTACTACTCCACTTACTCAGAATAAGAAAATCCGATATGACATGCGAAATAACCGACAAGACTCATGAAAGGAAAAAAACTAAGAAAATGTGGAAGGGTTTATGCCTTGAAGTTTCACATAGTATGTAGCGGTTAAAAGTTTTTCTAACACTAGATGCAACTCTCTCATAATTAGCAAAACTAGTGGACAATTTGCCTTTTGATAATGTTGTGTGCACTTTGCAATGCAGATTGGAAATGCAGTTATCAATGATGAGACAGACACGAAGGGAATGTATGAGTATTTTTGGACCCATGCCCTGATATCAGACCAAGTCAAAAACAAAGTAATGAAGGATTGTGATTTTTCTCCCACTGCCGTCAACCAAACTAAAGGGTGCAATGATGCCACAGAGACAATTGACAATGATATCGAAAATCTTGATATATACAACATATATGCCCCAGTTTGTCACAACACAAATCTTACTATTAAACCTAAGAAATCCACGGTAAGTCATACAAATTATTCATGATTTTGTTTTCAATCACTTTTTCAAGCGCTCCTTTACAAACGTTCAGAAAATCTTGTACGAGACCATATATTTTTAAAGTTAATAGGTTGTTTAAGAGTAGTAACTAGTAAGTGATCAGTTTAACTTAATTTGTCAATGGGCGGACAAGAAGTACTTGAATGTATTCACTTCTTGAAAAATGTTTGTTCTTTTGAGTGCAGCCTGTTATAGATCCTTGTAGCGATAACTATGTTTACGCTTACTTAAACACCCCGGAGGTCCAAAAGGCTCTGCATGCTAATGTGACGAAACTATCTTATGACTGGGAGCCTTGCAGGTAATACTCATGAAATGATTACATTTTTCCTGTAATATTGGTAGAGATCTCTACTATACTATCAGGATATGTACGTGACAATCTACTCTTGTATTTAGTCTGATATGCTCTTCCTTCTGGTACATGGTGGAATAATAGCTGATCATACAAGTCATATTCATGTACTTTTTGCAGTGACGTTATCACTAAATGGGGAGATAGCCCATCAACAATTATCCCTCTTTTAAAGGAGTTCATCTCTAAAGGCCTTCGTGTATGGGTATTTAGGTAACCCCCATCATTATCCTTATGATCTGATTACCATTTTGTACGATGTAATTATATTTGGGTCTGGTGCTCGATCACTCCTGGAAGGTGCTTTGCACATGGGAATATCAGCTTAACCATGTGATCCAGGTTTCGAAATGATCATGCTTTGTGAGAGTAATGTAGAGAGTTTACCATGCATTCTAAGCAGGTAAAATTATGCCGAGAGAAGATTTTTGGATGACATTTTACAAAACTAATAAAAGTTTACAATCAGATGAAGAAAAGGATCTTTAAGAACATAATTAAACCCTTTTTATTAGAAAGTAGAAAAGTATATTAAATGCTTTATCAATCATGCATTGAACCTTTTTGTACCAATATTTGTCATGTACTGTTCTAAGACAAATTATAAGACCACAAAAAATGGTTTATCATTTTGGCAAAGGAAGTGACGTTGTTACTAAAACACTTAGTGTCCATTGGTTCATATGCCTTATGGGAGCAAGAAGAGTACTTATTTTTTATTTTTTTTCTATCTAATCAAACGTGGTATGCAAAATTGATGCAGTGGTGATACTGATGGAAGGGTACCAGTTACTTCTACCAAAGAATCCTTGAATGTAATGGGACTTCCAGTCAAGACTAGATGGCATCCTTGGTACATCCAGGCAGAGGTATTTGCACCAGTCTTCCCTGCTTATTAATCAACATACCTCGCATTTTTTTTTTAAGTAATTATGTATACTAAACAAAACCAGCTGAAGTTAACGAATTAGTTGTACGAAAAGCTGTACTCGAAAACTGTTTGCAAATGAGAGTTTACTAGTAGATAATGAACATACTTTTTTCTTTCAGATTGGTGGATACACACAAGTATATGAAGGAAATTTGACATTTGCAACAGTAAGAGGAGCAGGACATCAAGTTCCGAGCTTTCAACCTCTAAGGGCTCTTGCATTGATCATGCACTTCCTTGGTGGCTCTCCTCTCCCCAATACTTCTAGGACCAGAACAAACTAATACATTAAATTCCATTTTTCTTTTTCTTTTTGGTCAGGTTCTAAACAAGAGGGAAGAGATAAGAATTCACCTTGAGAGTAGGCACCTTTTCATTTCATTCAATTTTTTTACTTTGATTTGTCGTCCATGGAACTTTAAATAATGTACAGTTAACTTTTGGTACATTGAAGTAAAGAATAGTATTCGAGTTCAACTGACTTTTTGAAGGACCATCACCAGTAAATATAAAATGTGACAGGGTCTGAGAAAAAAATCACGAAAGGTACAGATGGAATACAAGAGAACGAAAATAGCTCACAAATAACTGAATTCCATAGGTGAATAACATGTCATGTGTATTCAGCTCTTCCAGGACAAACATGTACATACTGTTGGCAGACAATCTATGCTGCTGAATTACAGATCAGGTCATGGCAAAGTACACTCAGTAACATGAAAGATGGAAAACTCAAAATCAACATTACCTAAGCTATTATACTATATTAGATATTCAAGTTACACCGCCAGTCTCAGAAATTACTCTGAAGAAACTACACCCTCTATCATTGAACATTTAAGAGCCTCCTACTGTACATGATTTACTACTGTGTTGTCACACTTTTAGCCAAGTTTCGTGGCTGGTCGACGTTGAAGCCCCGCAATACCGTCAGATGATATGCTAACAACTGCACCAAAAGGGAAATTGTCAGCACATAATATGGCCACTTTCTCAAGCAAAATATTTATAAAAAGGGCTAATGTTCTCTCCTCGTAGGATACGTAACATAGTCATTGACACTCAATTCTGTGTTTTGTGCTATCAACTAAGCCAAATCTTATAGCCGAAACGCAGTAGATGCATCGCAATAAAGTCACCATGGTAAAAATTTTGGATTAGATATGCTACTAGCCTAGATAAAACTTGAGTAGAGACCAATGGTATTGTATCTCAGGCATAAGGACAACCAGAAGGCAGGAGGAATAAAAAACATTCTAAAAATCCAACAAGAAACAATTAGTTTAATACCTGCAACGGAATGATGTTGATCACTGGCTGAAGGCAGTCCTCAAGCTGAGGAACTTCAATGACACGGCACGATCCACCAGGACAAACAGATGCTGCATCACCCTTTGAACACATCACGATTAAACGGCCTTTACGAGCATGAAGTTGCTGGATAACAGATTGTTGCTTGCTGTAGGAATATATTTGTGTTAGACAACACAAGATAAATTTTGTGAATGACCTACAGAGGCTATCGTTGGGAAAACAGGGACAAACCTGAAGCAAGCATCACGGGTAGCAATTACAACAATAGGCAGATTTTCATCGACAAGAGCCAATGGCCCATGTTTCATTTCACCAGCAAGTAGTCCTTCACTGTGCATTAGTGATACCTCCTTTACTTTCAATGCACCTTCTAAAGCAGTTGAATAGTTGTATCCTCTTCCAAAAACAAGAAGTGATTGCTCATCAATCAACTGTTGAGCAAGGTCCTTCATGTCTTCATCAAGTTGAAGCACCTCTCTGACTTGATCTGCAAACCAAACATAATGCAAGAATCATTAAGACATTGTAATCTACTTTGTCTTTTGTTAAACCTAAAGGGGAGAAAAGCATACTTGGCAATTCAAATAAACCATCAATTATAGCTTCTCTTCTGGCTTGGTTAGAGATGGTATCATCAGCTACGGCTAAAGCTAGCATAGCCATCACAGCTATTTGACTCGTGTATGCCTGTTTATCATGGTATTAAATTGTTATACCAGCTAAAAAGGGCAAAAGGGGAAAATAAATACTTATATCTGATAGTAGAAAACAAACTCTACCTTAGTACTCGCTACACCTATTTCAGCACCAGCATTTATATGGACGCCACAATGTGTAGTTCTTGAGATTGCGCTGCCAACAGTGTTCGTTATGCCGACACATAAAGCCCCGTTATCTAAAGCGTATTCTAATGCTTGCAATGTGTCTGCAGTTTCACCAGATTGACTAACAAAAACAGCTGTATCTTCCCTGTATATTGGCCCCTGCCTGTCAACCAAATCACTAGCAATTTCCATTGTAACAGGAATCCCTGACAGATAAGAGCTAAAATCAGACCTTACAAAACTTTCACAAAAGGACCTGAAAGGACCACATACTAACCAGAAAGTTCTTCCCAAATAGGCCTAGAAGCTAAAGCAGCATTGTAACTTGTGCCACAACCAATAAACACAATGCGCCTGCTCCGCCTGATAGTTTTCAGATGATCCTTGATACCACCCAGCAGAACAGACTTGGCTTTGCAAGAACCTCCACGAATAAGCCTCCCCCTCATTGTTGTTGTCAATGACTGCGGTTGCTCGTGAATTTCTTTCTGCATATAATACTCATAGTTTCCCTTGTTTATTTGCTCAACCTCCATTTCAAGAATGGATAACGCTCGTTGAACAGAAGCAGGCCGACAAAGAACACCACCATTTTTCCCTTTGTCGCTGTCAAATTTGAGTATCGTTACCCCTCCATCCTGAAAAAGTACCAAAACAAACAGAATCTGTAACTGAAATTTCCTTTCATATTAGTATGGCCATATACTCATATGTGTGATGACTACTGCTATAAGAACATATGTGGGGCGCGAGTGGTGGATAGGCCCACATGAGAAATGGCAAGTTCGAAGCTGCGAGTGTCACGTGGTGATCTTCAAATAGCCAACATGCCACACCCCTAGAGGTGACCTTTCTCAAAGAACTACACATAGCAACACTGAGAGACTTGGGAATACACAGGAGTGGCCCAGAGGCCAGCCACAAAGACAAAGACAAAGTGCAAATAGGTAATGATAAAAGCTGCCTGAACCAAGGACCGTAGATCCCCACGCAAGGACACTATGTGACTGCTCAGGCTCCACAGGTTCCTAATAGAGCCTCACAGCTTCAGAGGCTCCTAGGATTCAGCAAAAAGCTAACAGCTGAAGCCTGAAAGAGACACATTCTATTGTTCTTAGGGACTGGGGGTCAAGCTGCCCAACACCGACCTCAGACCTTGAGGGAAATGCACACCGCCTTAGGCCTAGGACAGTAAACTGAAAGACCAAGGAGCTCAGAGCTCTAGTCACTATTCCCTTCACCAAATCTTAGACATGGCTCTGAGATCCTAGAACATAATAGTAGATCCTAGAACATAAAAGTAGGTCACAGGAGACTCAGGAGTCACAGATAAAAAGACCCGAGTGAGACAGGAACCTAATTCATGCTCCAGAAGAGGTGTATCTCATAAAGTCTTCTGACAGCATTGAACCATATAAGCTGTTGTCATCTGCCAACAAGCACATTGACTGTGCCAGAACTACTAAGAACAAAAACAAAGAACATAATAGAATCTAGATCCTTCAAAGCCAATTGACCTTTGAGGTGACGATTGTCCTACTTAAGCATTCTAAACTCTGACCACTAACTTCATGTGTCAATGACCAAGTGAGCTCACCAGAAAAGTCACTGGAGGTTATGTATGTGTTCTCCAGATAAGCATGTGACATTTCAGACATAACAGATTAACAAGTAGAAGCACAAATACCTTAATGTGAACAATTTCACCATCCATTATTTCCAGAACCTTTTTTGTGTGTTCAACAACAGCAGTAACATCACTGGAGATAAAAAGTTCTTTTGGCTGCCCATTCTTCAAAATTTTAAAGTCGGGAAATGATGCACCAACACTTATATCTTCAGTTAGCTCCTGAATAAGTGAGCGCAACATCAGAGATAATCTACAGAAAAATACACATATGCAAGCACTGTAGACGGGACCAACGCATACTAGTTTTGTCCACCAGATAGTAGTATAATAAAATTTGACCAATCCAATAAGTGTAGCCAATAAAATTGAAGTGAACATAGCTGAAGCAAATTCCATAAATACATTCACATAGGCAGATCTTCCTAAAGAAACAACACATGGGGTTCTTATAAAAAAAAAGAGCAGATTCACATTCAGTGATAGACAATGGATGCTTAACTCACAATCCCAGACAAAACAATCTCCCCATGGCTTCTTTTTCAATTTAACCCCACGCCTCCTAATTGTGGAAGACTTCAATGTTAGACTGAACTCTGCTATACAAGTACTAGGTTTTGCTCGTTTTTCAATTTAACCCCACGCCTCCTAATTGTGCAAAACCTAGTACTTGTTTTTATTTTATCTTTTTCTCAAATGAGTTGATATATCTTAAGGCACATCTAGTTAACTTGGGATATACTCCTTAAGTGATTTTTCCAAATTTCCTCACTATATCTTCAAACCACATAAACTAAGACAAAATGAACTCCTTTTTCTTGATAATCCACAAGGAAATCATTTCTCGGATATTGCTGCTTCTGCAGCACATAACACTCATATGGCAAAAGTACACAAGGTCGGTTCTTTACTTTATGCATCTATAGATATATGTATAGCATAATAACGCTACTATTAGTAATAGTATAAATAAAAAACGCATTCCTGGATGTAAAGAGTGTATGTTTAGGAAACACTAAAGACGTTCTTTCGTCTTGCGGAAGGGGGTGGAAAGAAGAATCCCTTACGTTCTTGTCTCCTTGCAGTCATCCTCTTTAGGGGAACTGCTTCTTGAGTCCATAAAATTTCCTGCTAGAAGGGCTTGATGCCTGAACCTTTTTACAATATGACATCAAACAATTATGAAGCTACAAAACTACAGATCTTCCCACGAACATTTCCTCCACTGTTCTCTGGAGGTTAATTTTGTCTGAATTCCTTGATTTCTGCGTCTTCTCGTTTTTTTTTTTTTTTTTTTGGGGGGGGGGGGGTGCACCAGTTTTATAAAAATCAAGATAAGTGACCTCTCACAATGTACGTGTCATCAATTGGATAGCCAATGAACAGCCATTCATCTCTTGTTTCTTGCAGTATTACATGCACGACATCATAGTTCATTTTGAACAATTCACTAAATGACAGTGAGAGCAGACACACGCGCGGAACAGCTCCAACAACCATAAGAAACAACAAACTGCTATGTTTAGTCCAAGACTACGCAGGCTCACTCCTAGCTAGTCAAAGTAATGGACAGGCTACTTCTGAGAGACTCATACTGAAGAGTATTTCAAATATATACAGGGAATGCACGCCCTCACAAAAGCCAAATCAGACTAAAAATTATAACCAAAAAAAAAAAAAGGAACCCATCAATTTATGATCCAATTCTTGTATATAATGAAGATATTCCCTATCACATTCATAGGATCTCCAAAGTAGTTAAATGAACCATATAAGCACACAAAGTTTGTACCATGTCACTACCAATTACTTACTTTGACACCGATAAGCAATGGACCACCGTGTTTGCAAGCAATCAACTCATTTGGATAATGTCGGCTTTTGAAAATAAGGGCATATGCTCCATCTAGATGCCTCATAACCTCAAGGACTACATCACTGAATGAGATAGTATGGCCTCCTGCAAGAATCAGAGAATGAGATATGATAGCAGCTTCAGGTAATACACAGATTATGGTCCTGTAAGTTGTAGTTAAACGAAATCATAATACTAACTTTATCATATAAAAAAACACTTGAAACACGTGAAAGAAAGACACAGAGTCATAGACATATTCCCAGGCAAGGCAAGCCACTATGAGCAAAAGCTGAGTTGGACGTGGGAAATAAGGACTCCGATGGCAAGTAAGGATACTATGATTATACGAAGGAGCACAGCTGCCAGGAAGTACTCAAAAGTTTTGCAAATACAAACACAAACAATCCCCCCCCCCCCTCCCCCCAACACAAGAACAAAGGCTTAGTTCCGAAAGAAACCCCACCGCCAACTGAAAAGCAAATTTCAAAATATATTAGGAAAGTCTGCTACACCTTGACCTATGATAAACAATCACTACTTTGGACCTTGCACTAAAAAAGTGACCAGGTAAACGAGAATCAATTCCACATACAAAAATTGCTTTTGATATCATCACGACATCTGATTCAAAAAGATGAAATACCTTCTCCTTCATTTGCTTTTTCAAAGACATACTTCGCAAGCTTTGGGATCACCTCGGTATCAGTATCAGATTCAAATGTGAACCCATGTCGAACTAAAGTTTCTTTTAGTACCTAAAAAAGAAAAGTTATACAAGTATATCAGAATTCAGAAAACTAGAATTATCTGCCTAGTCCAAAAGCAATTAGGGGCACCCGGTCCCTAAAGAGACTTTTTCTCGTTACTCTTTGAGTATGGATCAGATTATGCCGGCTTCTAGGCTTTATAATGCAAAAATTGCATAATTTACTCATAGCTTTGTGCTGTATTTTGATTGTTTACAAGTTACACTAATTTATAGTTGGTTAATATCTATCAGAAGATCCAATGTTGCTATTAGCTAGGTACCCTGGCTTAGATCTACAAGTTCCTCATCCAAAAAACTAGTACAAACACATAAGCGTTAGGCTAGTTTGAGACTTTGCCCTAATGATCATTGGTAACAACAGGATAGACCCCATGATGAACAAATTACGGAAGAAATAACTTTTTTGTCTTTTTAAAGTCAGGTTACATGCATACGTTACTGGAGTAGAAAAGAAAATAATTGATACCTCATAGTTAGTAATAATTCCATTATGTACAACCAGGAATTCATTTTCAGGACCAGAGGTCTGTGGGTGACTATTTCTTGAAGCAGGCTCACCATGAGTTGCCCATCGAGTATGAGCTATTCCAGCGTGAACAAAAAACGATTCCTCCAAATTCAATTCAGTGGCTGCAGCTTCTGTTATCACCAAAACCAGCAACAGTAACAAGAAATACATAAGACATAATGCAATCAAGGTTCTCTAGCGCACATAAGAAAAACCCATCCAGATGCTCACTAGACCTCTAAAATCACCACTACAAAAGTTTCTGGTGCTATGTCCACATTTTACAAGTGCAATCTCAAATCACTGCCCACTAGTCACTACAACAATGTCAAGATTGCGCATAGAGCATGCAAAAATTTCTAGTGCTATGTATGTACACTGCAACAAATTTGTCTTTATTATATTCAATAAATGCAATGAGAAACATAAACCGAAATCACTGTAGGTAGAAAGCAAAGTGGAATCAGGGCACTCAAGACAATTTGGTAGCATCTGTGATACACATGTACTCTCCAAAATTACGAACTTTTTGACACCAATCTAAAACTATTTAACTTAAATATCAGAAGCAGAAGTTCATCTCAACACTCGATTTACAAGTCTAAATGTACCCAGAAACATAGTGATCAATTAGAGCTTAGTTCAGCTCTTTGGCATTATGATCAGTAGAAGCCAAATGATCAATTAGATTCACAATCTTTCAGCATTCCACCAAAACACAAAACAAATCATAGCTCAATTCACATTCCAAATACTGCCCACAATTCTTAGCTCCTAGAATACCCAAAGAGCTAAGCTCTCTGAGTATCTCAGTAAAACCAAAAAGCTAAATCACACCACAAAGGTTTTGGACATTTCACTAAACCCAACTCCATACAGCAAATCATATTCTACAGATACAACACAAATCCCAGAAAAAAACTGCCATAATTTGGAAACACAGGAAAAATAAAACTCAAAGACAATAACTTTCTGAGCATAAAATTACTGCACAAAATTCTGGACATTTCACTAAACACAATCAAAATTCCACAAATACTACACAAATCTTTGAAAACTAAAAAGACTGCCACTTTTCTAAAACCCCAAAGAACTAAACTTTCCGAGCATTTCAATAAACCAAAAAGGCGAAATTGCTCCACAAAATTCTCAACATTTCACCAAACACAACTCCACAGCAAATCAAAACTCCACAAATACTACACAAATCCCAAAAACAAAAACTACCACAATTCTAAAAACCAACAAAAACCCCAAAGAATTAAACTTGCTGAGCATTTCAATAAAACCAAAAGGCCAAATTACACCACAAAATTCTCAACATTTCACCAGACACAACTCCATACAACAAATCATAACTCCACAAATACTACACAAATCCCAAAAAACAAAACTACCACGATTCTGAAATCCAACAAAAACTCCACAAGAATCAAGAAAACAAAAAACAAGACCACTCTAAATGGGAGAAAAAGAGTGAACCTTGATAAACAGACTTGACAAGGGATTCAATGTTCCCCTCCTTTCTGAACACAAGCGAAGGGGGAGACACACTACACACAACACCACCACCACCATTGCTACTCCCTCCATTAGAATGCACAACAACACCATTATCATGATCATCAGATGAAGATGATACAGCATCAATGGAGATGCCAGCAGAATCATAACCACGATACTCTAACCTTCGTAAGCCATTAAAGAGAACTTCCAAGATGTAACGCCTTTCTCTATTCACATTAAAGTTCAAGTATGCAAATATTCCGCACATTTTTATGATTATGGACCCTCTTATGATCGGAGGGTGTAATGTAATTTTATGTGTGAGGGGACAAAGGATTGAGTTTAAGGGGAGTTGTCAGATTTGACTTTATGACTTTATGTAGTTTATGTAAGTGTACTTGTGTAGTTTTTTCTGGGAAACTAACTAGTAACGGATTTTATTCAGTTGATCATTTTGACAAGTTTGCACATGATTGTGATGTGATCATGTGAATGTACAGTATGTCCTTTTCTTGTGATACTAGTCAAACTTGTGTACTAATGGCGAAAATGTAAATAAGATCTCGTTCTTTACTTTGCTGATAGGGAGATCGAGAATCTGTAGTTGCTATTTTTGATTTTTTTCGGTGAATCGCTCGATATGTATATATGTGATAGTCGCATAGCCAAGTTAGATGAATTGGACTAGAGTAATTAGATCGTAAAGATAGATAATGAGATTAGGGGATATTCTACGACCTTTTTATTTAGCTAAAGTCATGTTTTCTACACCGCGATTGCATATGAATTTGAGAATTTTTTGGAATTTTCGTAAACTTTTGGGAATGCTTGGGGTGGAGCTTCCAAATTTTCATTAACCTTAATCTCACTCAATTTCTACAATATTAGTCAGATTTCGTTTAAAATACATCTGAAAAGAGATCATAAAATGGTGGTTATTGCAAAATCTCAACATGGCATACAATTATACAAGTTGTTGAAAACGGTTTTCGCAACACCCCTTGAAACTTAAGTACTCCGTTTAACAATGTTACTCCCTAATTAATTAAGCAACTGATTTTCTAGGAGAAATGTTGGCGTAACAGCTACTTAAGGTTCAATGATGAGTGCTCACTCTTATCTGTCACTCAACACAAGAGCCGAGGCTTAGAAAATGATCATTTTTGGTAATGCATGTCGAGATCGACCCACTGTTTCACATGCCAAGTATATTATAGGGAAAATTGATAACTGCTACCTTTTATATAGGGCTTATTCAAATTTGCTACCTTTTATAATTTTTTATCAAAACTGCTACCTTTTAAGATACCTTCGTTTTAAAATCACTACCAATTTGAATTTCCGGTCACTTAAAACTGAATTAACTGATAT
>CAAKMY010039079.1:0-19461 GCA_901111285.1 Corrigiola litoralis
AATAAAAAGGAAACTTGGAGAAGAAACCAAGAGACTGCCATAGGGTTGTCTTTTCTTTTCTTCTCCTCTCTTCTACCCCTTCTCTTCTTCTCTGTTCTACTCCTCTTTGAAGGGGATGAAGAACTAAACTCGGGCTGGTTGTGCTAGTGCTGCTGGGTTAATGAAAGATATTGTTTTAAGGCCAGGGGTTAATTCTAGTGCTGGTAGCTCATAGAGGCATGCTGAAGCGGAAGAAGATGAAGAACACCAGGAAAGGAATAAGGAAGACTACATGTAATAAAGATGTAACCTTTTCGTCTTTTGGAAAGTTAAATTAAGACTAGAATAAGTAATCTCCTAGTATGCATGAGCATGAGTAGTTTTTAACAATGATTATAACCATAGAAGTAATATGTTATGTAGTACTACATGTTTAGTTTAAATAGATAAGAATATGTTAATCCTAATATTTTATGGCATAGAAATTCTTTGTTTTAATTGTGCACTTCTAAATTCCAATATTTGCGCCTCACTTCGATAAGGCGAGNNGGCGAGCGCCTTCGCCTTGCGCCTCCTAAGTCTTATGTTTTGTTGAAGCTGAAGCTGAAGCTAAATTGCTTTATATTGTGATTTGATAGTAGTGTTGCTTAGGTGTTCTGAGAGTTATATGATGAAGCTGATTTGCATTTTTGAGATCATTTTTTTCTGTAAAGAAAAAGAAACAAAGGTTGATTTTTCTTTCATTTTAAAGGCACCAAAGAGAAGGAATTGTTATATGATTGGCAATTCATGGCCTTCTGCTAGCTTTGGCCATGAGAGAGAAGGGAGTACTTAAGTAACTCACAGGTCTTCGGAGTTACTTTAGAACTTAAGTCAACGTTTTTGTTCTGATAGTGTGGAATTAGTGATTATCGGGATGACTTTTTTTTGTCAGGTCTGAATTTAATGATTGCAACTACCACTTCCCATCAGCTCTAAGCTGTCAGAGTTCAGTTAGATTGACAAATTGACTAGATTTACATTGTGAAGCTGTCTGCATCAGGAAGAACAATACATGCTTTTCGGTGAATGAATTTTCTTTGTTATAGTATTGAAGATACATATGATGTCCAGCAAGAAGGATGCAGAAATATTCAGATTGGACTTGTTGGACTTTGGAAACGATTTGGACTCAACTTTTTGTATTTTAAGATTCTAGGATTCGATTTTCACTGTAGGGCTTAGAGTTCAGTGTCCAAATAGAATTGAAATTTCCGAAAGAGTGTATGTGCCTTGTTCTGGTTGTACTGCAATATCTGAAGTGCACTTCATGATCTCATACAATACAGTTCTAGTAAGAGTAGTCTTTTATAGACGGAGGACTGGGGGTGCAGAGTTGCATATATGGTAACTGCATTTTTCGGACTTTGTTTCCATACAATTTAGAAATTTGTAAATTGCAGCTGAGGCTTCATAGAGCTCTCTAATGTTGGGTGTGATCCGTCTGATGTCTTAAAATTGTTGAATGAGATTTTTTTTTTCTTTTTAATAATTTTTATTTTTCTGTGCACACTCTGGAAAGATTTCTTATGTCAATCAGTCAAATCTGTATGACAGTCATAAAACCTGTTGACTGTTTCTCTCTTGTGCCCTTTGTTCGGGAAGAAATTCTGAGTGTTTGATAAGTGTCGCTTCACTTATGAGTGAATATTTGTGTATTATATCTTATCAAGTCTTCAAAAGAAGTTTAAATAATGGGCAGTTGAATGGCCGGTTCTGTCATGGGTGACTGTTCTTTGGTTTGTTAGTCAATAATTCCTTTGATGTTTTCCTTCTGCATTTTATGTACTTGTTTGTTGTTTCTCTGTTGACACTTAATCTTCTCTGTTGTTGTTTCAGGAAAAACAGTATTATGAAAATTATCTGAATGAGAAGCTTTTGCCTGCTATTAAACAGGCGGAGTCCAAATATGAGGAGCTTGAGAAGAAACGTAAGGTATAACTTGCTTTGATCAAAAAGAGCTTTGCAATGGTCAATGCTTAGAAAGATATTTATGTAGTTGTCTTAGATGAACTGAAAGTTTCTGCAATATGACTTGCCCTTTATGAGTATGGACACTTCAGTTGAATTTCCTGTAAGTTAATCTTCGAGTGAAAAGTAGTTCGAAAATTGGCATAAGCAGTGAATTTGGTGTAGAAACTACCAACAAGATAGCTGGAAACTACTAAGAGAGAACTCCTGAAGTACAAATTCTTTTGTGCTTGAACTCTCTCTGTTAATTGCTTCTGACAGGAGGCAGTGTAGTATTGGATCATTATAATACTTGAAACAGTACATAATATCTCAGCTTTTTTAGTCAAACGACGCAATTGTCTTCGCCTGATAGTACTTTCAAACTGTAAGGCTTTTTCAGAAGGAATAGGTTTTACTTCCTTAAGTCAAGTTGATCAAGAGGATATGCATGCATTCAAAACTATGTTACTCGGACACCTTAGTTTAGGCATGGGGTCCCTTGTCGGACACTCGGACACTAGATACGACACAAAGTACTTGTCGGATAGTTCAAGCTTCAACTGAAACTTAGTGCTAACTTATCAGAGGAAGAAGGCAGTTCCGTCACCAGTTTCCAACATCCCATCATTAAGAGGCTTGTCCCCACCTCTAGTATTGCATATAAAATTATCGAAATACTAAAAGAATGATTGTTTTCAAATTAAACTATGGGTTGTCTTGGGGTAAATTAAATTACATATGATGGTTGGACAACTTTTCTGTTTTTGAAGTGGCGAATTAATTTCACGACACTCTTGTCGTGTCCTATTTGTGTCTACCAAACCATGTCCTTGTTTCCCTAAATTTTGAAAAAAGAGTGTCAGATTCTAGGACACTAGAAAGAATCGTGTCCGACACTAAAACAGAGTCTTGAGTAACATAGATTCAAAATGAATCTGATGCATCAAAAACTAAAATGGAATTGAAGATTCAAACCTAAAATCAGCTCTATTACTTTTTCTCTGGTATTTGCGAAGAGAAAGCTGCAGGTGGCTTTGGTGAGTTTAGGAAAAAAAATTCACTTTCTAAATACATTGTTTTAAGTGGTGGACTCAAGTGGGAGGCTCACTATCATAGGATGCTTTTTATTTATTTTGAGCTACTTCACCATAGCTATGATATCTTCTAGAAGGATTTTTTGAATATAACTTGCGATATTCTGTAGTGATGTACTCTTATCAAAACTGTTGATGAGAAAACGTATTCTATAATCATTTCTCTCTCTCTCTCTCTCTCTCTCTCTCTCTCTCTCTCTCTCACTCTCTCACTCTCTCTCTCTCTCTCTCTCTCTCCCCCTACTCTCCATCCATGGAACAAAATGCAGGAGAGTTATGAGAAAGCATCCAGTATCTGCCCTGAGAGTGACATTGAAGCTTTAGGAGGCTGTATAGAGTGTATTCCAGAGCAACTCAGTGCTCAACTAAACCGATCAATCCAAAGGCTCGAGCGTGCAAAGGATAAGTAAGGATGTCATGCTTTAACCCCTGTTTGATGGAATATCTTAAAGCTGTGAAATTAATCTTAAGGTTTATGTTTTCAGATGTACTGAATCTATTGAAGACCTGCGAATGATGTATGAGAAGAAGCAGCGTAAGATTCTGAAAAAGCAGAAGACTAATCAAAACTTCCGGCAGCAGTTGCAGGTGATATATGTCAAATTTTTGAACGGGAGGGATAATCATAATATTTGCTTTTTTTTTTTCTTGGCTTTTATAGCCTTTTATTACCACCCATGACTGATTATCCTATTTCACACTTATTTACCGAGAAATGGTTTCCATCAACTTATTTATCTTCTGTTTCTCAATTTATCTGTTGCACCCAGCACCAGTCGTCCAATTTTTTTTTTTTCCCGTTCATGTCATTATATAGAGTTGTATTGCTGTAGAAGCACCGATTTCGAACAACCGAAGTAACATGGATGATCAGAGTCTAGAATTGTTTTATCATCGTCGTCGTTCTAGTCAATTTTACAAACACAACCAAACACAAGGGTAAGGCTGCATACATCCAAGGAACATCCCCTTCCCCTCTGCCCCCAAACCCTACTTGGGTGGGAGTTTCTTTTTAGCCACTGGAGTTATGATGTTGTTCTTGTTCTTGTTATCCTAGTCGTTGTCATATCAAATTATTCTTATTTTGTTCCTGATCTCATTTTTGTATTATTTATTGTCTCCACCATTATACATTGTCCTTTGCTGAACTGATGATCTCTTGCTTGTATGTGGAATAATTCTGACACTGCCAAATCTGTTTTCCAGGAATCTCAACAAGCTCTGGATTCGCGAAGAAAAAAGTTAAATAGGAATGCTACTCTTCTGAAACGCAATTTAACATGGAAGTGAGAACTTCTCATCTAGTTGCCTGTACACATGCTCAATTGTTTATTTTTTAGTCTTGTCTTTTGAAACTTTTTCGATCTGCTGTAATTTTCTCTTGGCTTGACTTTATTGTAGCTTCAATGGACATTTGGGGAAGAAAGGGATCAGTGGCTCGATAGATCTGGATTATGACGAAAAAATCCTCTCTATTAATGTGAATACTACTCTATTTTCAATCTACCTTTTGCCCTTAGCACAGCAAAGCTCTCATGTTTGCTTTCATGATTGAATTATAGGTTAAGATGCCTCAAGATTCATCAAGCTCTTCTGTTCGAGACACCAGAGGACTATCAGGTTCATCACTTCGCCCATTAAATATCTTTATATGGAAAAATTGAGCTCTGTTTCTTCTTCAAAAGCATTTCCACCAACTCTTCCATTTTGCATTTGTGGAACTGCATCATACTCCCTCCATTTTTTTATGTGATGTTTAAGGTCTTTGTACAAAAAGTAAGAGCATATAAATGTCATCTTAACACAATGGGATAATGTTTCTGTTATTCCCTTGGAAGCCTGAATATACTAATAAACCACTGAACTTGAGGAGACAAAAAGAGTAAAAACGTATTGTCAGTTGGAATAGAGGTATGGGATCCACAGATATAGGAAAGAGATGGCTAAAACATCAAATTAAAAGAACCAAACTCAGAAGCCTAAAACATCGCATATCAACTAATGGAGGATGGCCATTTTTCTCGGACTTCCCATCCTACCTTCGGACCTCGTACTACCACGGATGTCAGGATGCTTTTGCTATTCAGGGAGATAGAATTAAAGTAATAAATGTCATTTATCATTAGACCTTATTAATTTCTTTTGGATTTTGACATGTTCAATAACCATACTAACTAGTATGTCTTCAATCAGGTGGAGAGCGTTCTTTCTCAACTTTGTGCTTTACACTAGCTCTCCATCAGTTGACAGAAGCACCTTTTCGAGCAATGGATGAATTTGACGTCTTTATGGTGAGTTGAATTTGTAGTGAGAATGACTGGAAGCTTGTCTATATTAATGTTTGTGTCCCTCTATAATGTGTAAAAAGTAATGGCTGGAACTTCCTTACCCTTTTTACCTAACTTTCCCAGGATGCTGTCAGCCGGAAAATTAGTCTGGACACTTTAGTCGATTTTGCGTTATCACAAGGATCACAGTGGATATTCATCACCCCTCATGACATCAGGTATCTAATATTGACTATGTGGCATTCTCACGAAAATGTTTTCTTTGTATTTCTGGTTTTTGCATCTAGCTGATCAGAATTATGAAGTTCTACTCTTATTTGAGCTGTTAAATGCACATCTTCAGTAAGGATGTTGCCAGCATTGCAGATTATTAGCAGGTACAGCAAAAGGTATTTCTTTACTACGATATTTACACGATAAATATATGTTGGAGGTTGATCAAAGACATTCAGTTTTATGGGTACAATAAGAAAATTTAATTTCTTGATGAGTAAAATGAGAAAACTTGTTACATAACTAATACGTAGTACCGGTTAGAGCTTGATCAAATATTTTCTATATTATAAATGCACTCAGTCGCTCACAAGGTAGTCGTTTCAAGTAAAACTTGTTTACAAGGTACTGATTTTAGTAAAAAATTGCTTACAAGCTATGTAGTTTGGAAATAATAAATTGTGTAAGATACTTATTGATAACATGGTAAAAGTAGAAGGCTAGAATAGATTGTCAGGCAGCATGGAACGGATTTATCCATGAATTTCAAGGACTTGGATATTTAAGTTCTACGCAGTTCTGTGCTTTAGAGATTAAGAATATGTTTTTTCTTAAGTATTGGGCAGCTGTTCAAACTGTTTGCCACCTTTACATAGTAGTAGCTTGCAAAATGAGTCCATGCCTCCTTTGCGAAACTATCCAGTTCCTCTAACTTGTTCGGTTACTAGAGTTCATACATAAGAACAGCCTACTCTTGATCTCTGTGCTGATAGGCTATTATCTCTGATCACTAAACCATCTAGCTAGTTTGGATTACTGACTGCCATCTCGAAAACCCAGATTTTTACTCCATTGTATGATTCTCTACCTCACTAGTATATATGTAAGGAGAGGGTCAATCTGGATGTTGTGCATTACACATGTACCTCTTGTTGCCATTGCTCCTCACTTCTCCTTTGCTCATTAGCATGTACACCAACTTTGTTGCTTGCTTGATGCAAGCGTCCGGCCATCCGTAGTGTAGTCAAGTATACCATGCCAGGGAATTAGTCCTATGGACATCTTGACTGACCTACTCAACCTGTGTTGCCCATGATTTATGGAGTCTGGTCACAGATTTGCATTACTGAATAAATGGTTTTTTTATTTATGAAATTTGTCTATTATTACTAAGATAAGTTTCACAATTTCTTTGCAGCATGGTGAAACAAGGGGAAAGAGTGAAGAAGCAGCAGATGGCTGCACCACGATCGTAGTGCGACCGAAATAAACCCTAATTTATTTCTGTAAGGTACTCCTTCGAGGCCACTAATAAAAGTGCCCAATCTTTTCATGCAATTATAGGAGATCGAACTATGGTTCTCATTTTTCTTTTGCTGTTTTAGTTGTTCACCGAAGTGACTGATTATACACTCAGAAATGTCATGTAGATATTTGTAGCTTAGACAGAAATCGTTATGTAAGTATTTCAGCTTAGACTGAAATCGGTTTCTACTGACCTATAGCCCATTGCCGCTGAATTGAGGAAGCCCCTGAGGTTCTTGGTATGTGAAGGATGTTAAAAAAGCTGTTATTCTCCTCCTCGCTCAGGGGGTATGAGATTGGTCTTTACCCCAGGGGTATTATAAATTAGCTTTTGAACTGGTGCCCAAAATCATTCTATTGGGTAGAATAGGCTTTCTGGATGAATTTTCTTATCTTCTGATGCACAACTTTTTCTGTTTTTTTTTCCCCGGTGCTTAATCAATGCGTGAAGAGAGATGGAGAAGACGATCAAGAAGAAAGGAGATGTAGAATCAGAAGGGCTGAAGGGACTCAATTAAGTTATTTTACAGTGAGCGCACTGACTGGGTCGTCCTCTTACCAAAATGACACAAAAATATTTCTAGCATTAAGCTCTGTAATTTTCAACGAGAAAGTTAAGTAGCTTGAACTAAATTGATCAAAACATAAAAAATAGCTTCAAAACGAGAAAACTTTCATCTTTTTCTTCCAATACAAAAGAAAAAAAAAAAAAAACATTTCTCCCTCATTCTCCCTCTGCTAAACCTGATCTGGTTGCTTCTTGCCTTCTCGGCATTGCATGTCGCTTGCTGCCCACCCTCTGGTGGCCCGAGTTGGCTGACCCTTATCTTCCCTTTTCACGCTATATTTTTATCACCCTTTTCCAAATCCTCTCCATTAGGTCTTGGATTCTGCGTCTTTCTGATTTCTCAATTTGTCATGGTTCTTGGAACTCGATGTTTGGCCTAATAGTCATAGTTAGTGAAATAGTTATATTTACTCTAGTTCTGATTCCATTCTTGCACTTTGAAGCTGTCTTTTCTTTTTCCATCTATGGTAAATTTGAACCATCATTCTTCTTCTCTTTAGAACTTGTTTTCGTTTTATTGCTTGTTTCAGTTTTGAGCTCCGACTCAGTAGGAGTATTGAAGTCTGATTAAATGGTGGTGGAATGAGTTTAGCTCCTCAACGCTTCCCATTGCAATAATAGGAACTTTCAACTGTCGAAATAAAAAGTTGATGGTAACTTATCATTAGTATTGTAGACTAGGCTCTGGGTGGTGCTTTAGACAAAAAGTTTTATCCCACAGACACCCAGTTCTAACTAGAAAGCGTCTTTCATATTCGCAAACCGCATGATGGTGTATGGTTTGAGCCTTTGCGTAGGAGGTTGGTTACCTTAATGGATTCCACATTTCTTCGACTCAAATAATGGATAACGGCTCCAGCTTTCCATATAAATTTCATGTGCTGATTTCCTTGATCTGTAATAATATAAGCTCACTCAAGATACCCATGGTGGTGGAACATGGACAAACTGGAGAGAACTGGAAGCAACTGGAGAGGACGGGAAGGAACTGAAAACAACTGAATTGAGTTAAAATAATAGAAGGAATTAACTAGAAGGAACTGGAAGGACGTGGAGAGAACTGGAGAGAGTTAGAAGCAAGTGGAAAGAACTGGAAGAAATCGGAGAGAACTGGAAGGAACTGAAACTCACTGGAATTCATGTGAGGAGAACATGGCCTTACTCTACTGTTCCTGTTGTAGTGTTATATATATTTCTGATATGTACATAATACATATACACGTGTAGAAGTATACAAATATTTTAACTGAAATATATTCTGCTAAGACAATTTTATAAGATGAAATCGTTTGGTTGTCTTCTTCTGATTCTCTAAAGTATCCGGTCTGGGACTCTGGGAGGTGGATTTATCAATATCCCTTACTATCTTAAGTTCAAAGCAAGTTTTATTAACAGCATCAAATGATTGGTCATCTTAAGTAGCAATGATTACAGATGGCCCTCTTTTTGCAATTCTTATTGTGATCTTAAATTTTCTTTACCCACAAAGATTCTCTTGCTAATAGAGGCTTTTGATGATACTACTCTCTTCGTCATTTCTAATTATTCATATTTTTCACTAAAAAAAAGAGAAATTTCGAAAAATGTAAAAAGTTGGAAGGAAAGACAACAATTCATATTAGCAATTGTGAGTGAGGGTGGAGTGTGAGGTTTTTAATTGTTTAGCATTTTTCTTATTCCCCCTTCCCTCTCATTATGTTCTCTGACGAGTCCCTTTATTAGTTCAGGTTAGCCGACTCTAATTATATTGGAATGAAGGCTTGATTATTGTTGTAGAAAATTGGGTAGGAGGAGAAAATACAATACTATAAATGTCTTTTTAGTACTTAAAAGAGGCCAACAATTAGGATGATGTTATTTAATTGCCTCATGAATACTCTAAAGCTCATTAAAGTAATTACTTCGTATCTCTTGCTTATGTAGGATCCATAGAAAATAAATCGGTGTTGCATTTATGTTTTTAATTTTTTTTGGGGTGGGGGTAGAACACTCATGTTCATTCTTCAAATATTAGAAAGATTTGATAAATTAGCTTTCAAGGAGTAGAGGCAAACTAATAGGTATAAATGTAAGCCCACAATTATTAATATACCTTTTAAGATCCGTTAGACATAAAATGATAGCTAACAGAAAACTAACAAGAATATTATTTACAAACTGGTAAGAGTCGTAAAGGGGATCCCATCAACAAGAGTGTAATATGATAATGAGTTTATTTTTTTTTTTCTATATTTCTAATGCCACGTTTGTAATTATAGGTGGTATTAGATAGCAATGAGAATAGATCAAGAAAATGGTTCTCCAAATGTCAAGTAATTAACTTCATTTCAATTGGGATATCTAGCACCAAAATTGTACACCAACTCATTACAATTCCTTTGTTTGATTTTCCTATACTAAACGAGCTGTCAAAACTATGAGTTTATTGCTAATGAGCGAGCGGTATTGGAATTCTTTAGAGTTCTTATATTATACAGTTGGTACAGTTTATCATTAATAGTTATTACTATTCTTTACACCTTTCTTTCCTTTTAGTGATTTTAACTTGTATTTTTCTTTTTATGCTATTATTTATAGCAAACTCTACATATAGCTATAAAGGATCTATTGATAAAAAGAATACATGTACATAAACACGGAGTGCACAATTAGATCCAAAAAGTAATGTCATTTGATGCTTTCGAATTATTTCCATAAGGGGAAATAGGTATCCCACCGAATTTTACACCTGAGGTAGCCACTTGACCATGTAGCCCTCCTGCTCCATTTATATGTTGCACGCCAAAATGAGCCGGAGATACTTTCAAATATTGCAAATCTTGACTTATAAGGAAATAGCACATGCTTTCATCACTACCCTTCAAGAAATGTCATAATTTTGCTCTCCACTTTAGGATTTACAATTTGAGGAGAGAAAAAAGGAGTGACTAGTGCGACTGTTGAGTCATAGACTGTGAACTTGGAGGCATGCTTGTATAAACAACAGCCTTTTAAAACAAAAGATTGTTCAAGTGGGACTTGCGTCAATTGCCGATGGCCCCTCCAATATTAAAAAAAAAAAAAATTCTCTCTGATATCTTCAGTTTTCCCTGTACATTCTCCGTAATCCGTAGGCCTTGCATGCGGCATTAGTGCATTACCTTAAAGTTAGTTGTGTGTGTAAATAATACAGAGAAAATACACAAATAATTAAAGAATAGTCTAGTTTTAACTTAGAATTAGTTTCAGTCACAAATTGAGATAAAGTTATTACTTTCATCAACATTAGAAAAGAAATGACATAAGTGATCATTTTTAAAAATTAACGTCTAATACAAGACTATTTACAGAAATGATCAGTAAAAGTTATTCTTAATAGGAGTCTCTTGTTAACTATGGACCGAACTCATAGACATTTTTTTGTGTTACATTGGAGCAAAAACTGTTACGAGGAATGAGGATACAATGATTTGAACTTGGAAGTTTGAGACAAACTTTAAGAGGGTTAAGCTCCCAACTATTGGGCCAACCTTGATCCTCACTCACATGCATTTGTATCTTTCCAATCTAATTAGAATTTTGTAAGTCTTTTGCCCGGGTTTATTTTGCAAGGATTTTCGGAAAACAAATTTGAGTAACAATTTGTTGTAGTTATTTTAGATATATAACAGATATGTTTTTCCTTAAGAAGTCATATTGAATTAACTTAATCTTTTGATTATAAATGTTCATAATAATTCTCATTTTTAAAATCATTTTTAAAATCATTCTATTGATCTTTTATATTTTGGATAACTTTTTTAGATTGTAAGATACGGAGTACAATTTCATCACATCATGTAATAGGACACTGTCTCTTGTTGTTAGTCTTTGTCTATTGTAATTTATAAGAAATTTTGTATTTCTCCAAATAAAAGATGCAATTAGACAAGAAACTCATCATCCATCCCAAACTTTTAAACGTAGCTCTGACATCGAACATAATACTATAGACTCACTATAGTGCAGTTCAGGATTGCCAGTTGCCTACTTGCCTCCACATTCTCCATCTCCCTAACATCGCGAATATGGTTTATTGGATTTGAACCTAATTCATGTAAATGTGGGCAATTTAAGGACATTGCCTCGGCTTTTACTTTTTTTTTGACATTCCTCGGCTTTTACTTACTAGCATCATATATACAAGTTCCCTTTAGTAAGGAATTTATATGTCATGTTCATAAATCCTAAGGGAGCTGCCTTTGATCATGCGTCGAACTAAGGACGGAACAAAGCATGATGCAGTCACTTGACGGTTGGCCCCCCCAGACTTGCACGCCGTGGACAAGTAAACATACGTACACACACGACATTCTATACGAATAGCGGAATAGGAATAGAAAACAATAGCTGGATGAGGACATTACCTACATTACTCTCTAATCCTAAGCGTATATCCAAATTAAATTACCAACTTTTTTTGGTAAAAGTGATCTAGATAAATAACCTACCATCAAGCACATAATTATCACACATTAGCCATTAATAATAATGATCTTTGTTAACATGTCACAATCTTCTACAAGTATACAACTAATACTTAGCCGTATGAGCTAATTAATGTGATAAGAAACCATACGCGACTTGGTATCTAAGTATAAATCATGAAGAATGCATTTAACTTGAAGATGATGATTGATTTTGTCTTTTACCAAATTCAATGATGCAAAGGTGGTAATTATTCATCATAAAAAAATCTTTTAACCGAAGTCCAAATTAAAGGAGGATCAAGGAAGAGATTAACATTAGAATAACAAAGTTGTGAACATCATCATTTGCCTAAATAGCTCAATAATCAATTATCCTTCTAGGGTTATAATCTCACACATTCGTCTACCAGTGGCCTGTGGGGACATATACGGCATCTACTTGATCATTTTCAAAATCATGGCGCCATATCGTGGAGAATAATTATATTCCGAGCTAGGAATATTCAATTACACAACGTTGCCTTGCGTCCTTTGTCTTTTACAACATGAGTACATGACATGCGAATAGCTAAATGCCTTTCCAGGGGATTCTATTCTTGTTTGGTTATAGTATAGATAAATTATTTGATGACTTTGGATAAAGGTCCATATTCCATACGCAGAATTCCATAGTAATCTGAGATTTTATCAATACAAGTATTCTGGTATAAGCAGGTTAGCCACACTCAGAATCAGAGCTCAAGGAAAATTATCCACGTCTTTGAATCCTTGTGGGCATTATTTCACACTTATAATTTATGACTTGAAATGATGTATAATTAAATTGACTTCTATACTCATTATAGTGATCGTTAAAATCAATATTGTTCATCATGAGGAAAAGAGTACATAAAATCCCAAAGAGTAGATCTTGATCCATGAAATTCTGACGTCATTATAAAAAAAAAAAAACTCTCACCAATTTAATTTACGACTGTATGAATACATGTTTTGCAAATTTCAATATACTATGCAATGTCATTGGGTTTTTTTTGGTACAAGAGAGGGATGTCATTGGATTACCATGCATCCATTGCATTTTTGGACACACAATGTTTCTCACGCTTAACCCCTCTGCTTGATAATAAGAGTCACCTAGGCATTCATAACACAAAATTCTTTTACCTTTTTTATCTAGTGTTTTCATGACGACTTTATCAATCTAGAAGACATAGCCTAAAAGGGTTCGCATATGGCAAGACATAATCAATAAACACAAGGCATGTTTTTATCAGAAGGAGCAGTTCCTTTTGGGTTAAAGGGAGGCTTGATGTTTTATCCATGAGACGATATGGAATTCGTTAATGATCATGCTAATTTCCTCAAATAGTAGTAATCCTTGATTTCTATGGTATCATTCCCTAATGATCGAATATGTTCACCCTCAACTCAAACGATTACTATGTAAATACTGTGGTCCATGAACCAAATATCCCCGTTATTTCATGTTAGTACCTAGTTTTGGTAAAGACTGAAGTGCTAGGAGAAGGGACCAAGAGAAAAATGTTAAGGAAAAGACGAAGATAAGTTACTCAAAAAGAGAAGCAAAGGAATATTGGGTGGGAACTTGAAATTTCTTTCTTGGATCCTGCGTGAAACAATTGTCACTATTTGTCTATTACACATAGCTATCAATTTGATGGCCAAAGATAAAGGAAACAAGGAATGATGAAAAGGAGAATGTGCAAAAAGAAAAGGTGGATGGAAGATATTGGCAACAAAGAGAAAGCAATCCAACAAACCGAAGTACTACGAAACAATTGTAGAAGCATAGCAGACAAAGCTAAAAATACAGTCCAACACCAACATCAGATAAAAGTTTATAAAGAATTCATTAAAAATATAGGAGAAAAATACAGTTAAGTCATCCTAAGTATCACAGTCACTCAAAGATGTATATCCTGTTAAGCTTAATCCATGTTACAGTTGGAGTTGTCATTATGTCGTATGTAATGTTATAATGTTATAATACTTGGTCCAAAAGACAATTCAAGTATTATGTACCTATGATGAATAGTTTACTCCTCAAAAGTATAATAAAGTGTGTTATTGGATCTTATGTGAATCAGCTCAAATGTTTATACCATTTGCAACACTAAGCTATAATAATAATGGATTAGTTAACACATCTATGTCAATAGCAACAGTTTACACACCAAGGTTGCAATTACAATTGCCTTCCCTCTCTTTTTCCTATGCTTTTTGTCAATCTATTCATTCACTCACCAAGCCACAGACCCACTCAAACCAAAAACCATCATGAAATCCCCTCTGCACCCAGCACTCCAAAAAAGCATTTCTTCTAGTTCTATTCATCATCATCAAAATCAAAACCTTCCTTCCCTTAAATTTACCTTCTTTAACACCAAATCTTTCACACCCAAATTCCAGACTACCTCACTAAAATCATGAAACTTCACTATCCTCCTCTTCTTCTTACCTCTTCTCATACAATTTCCTCTGTTTTCCTCTGTTTCTTCCTCACCATTTCTCAGTTATTTCTCCATGCAACATCCACAACACCAATACCAACAGAAACAACAGAAATTCCTCTTCAACTACTCTCACTTCTTTCACTAAAATCCTCCCTCAAAGACCCTCAAAATTCCCTCCAAAGTTGGGATCCTACCCCCATTTTGTCCAACTCTTCCCCTGCTTCAACTGACAACAACAACTCCCATGCTTGGTGTTCTTGGTCCGGCATCAAATGTTCACCTATCACCTACCAAATCAACTCCTTAGACCTCTCATCTCGCAACCTCTCCGGCGCCATTCCACCGGAAATCCACCATTTATCATCACTAAACCACTTGAACATAAGCAAGAATGCATTTGATGGCAACTTTCCCTCCTCAATATTTGAACTATCCAACCTTAGGAGCCTAGACATTAGCCATAACAACTTTAACTCCACTTTCCCACCTGGCATTGCTAACCTTAAGTTCCTTAGACACCTCAACTGCTTCAGCAACAGCTTCATTGGCTCTCTCCCATCAGACCTCGCCGGACACCGATACCTCGAGTACCTGAACCTCGGTGGCAGCTACTTCGAAGGCGCTATCCCGGCCAGTTATGGCAGTTTCCCTAGGCTAAGTTTTTTGTACTTAGCAGGAAACTTGCTCAATGGTACTATACCATCACAACTTGGATACTTATCCCAACTACAACACCTTGAGATGGGATACAACCATTACAATGGTACTATTCCAAGAGAATTCGGTATGTTATCGAACCTCCAATATCTAGACATATCAAACACAAGTTTGTATGGGAACATACCCCAAGAAGTTGGGAACTTGACAAGCCTAACCACATTGTTGTTATTCATGAACAATCTCATTGGTCCTATCCCTACAAGCATTTCCAACTTAAAGGCCTTGACAATTCTTGACTTATCAGATAACATGCTTTCGGGTTCGATTCCAGAAGGCATTTCAGGCCTAAAGGAGCTAACTATCTTAAGTTTGTTAGGCAACGAGCTAACTGGAGAGATTCCTGAAGGTGTTGGTGATCTTCCATTGCTAGAATTTCTTCTCCTATGGAACAATTCTCTTAATGGATCATTGCCTTCAAGGCTTGGGTCCAATGGGAAGCTGCAGAAGCTCGACGTTTCGTCGAACCGCCTTACTGGTCCTTTGCCGGAGCATTTGTGCTCTGGTAACCAGTTGGAGAAGCTCATTTTGTTCAACAATGAGTTCACTGGTGAGTTGCCTAGATCACTTGTGAAATGCACCTCATTGGCGAGGGTAAGAATAGAGAATAACATGTTGAATGGGAGCATTCCTTTTGGGTTTGGTGGTCTGCCTAATCTTGTTTATGTGGATGCTAGTAAGAACAATTTCAGTGGGATGATTCCTAGTGATCTCGGGATTGCACCAAAGTTGGAAAATCTGAATATTTCTGAGAATTCTTTTGGGAGTGAGTTGCCTAAGGAGATATGGGAAGGTCCTAGTTTGCAGATTTTCTCAGCATCATTAAGTGGGATTTCAGGGAAACTCCCTGATTTTAAAGGGTGTCAAAGTTTGTACTTGATTGAGATGGAAGGGAACAAATTAAGTGGTCCAATACCTTGGGATATAGGACATTGTGAGAAGTTAGTTACATTGAATTTGAGGAAGAATATGTTGACAGGAATTATCCCTTGGGAAATTTCTACTCTTCCTTCTATTAATGTGATTGATCTTTCTCATAATTTTCTTAGTGGTAGGATACCCTCTAATTTTGATAATTGTCGCACTTTGGAGACTTTCAATGTCTCATATAACCTTCTGACTGGACCTGTACCTTCTTCTGGGTCCATTTTTCCTAATTTGCATCCTTCTTCATTTAGTGGTAATGAGGGACTATGTGGAGTTATGCTTGGAAAACCATGTCTTTCGGATTCTACAGTCGCTGGAGCAGCTGATGTCCAGCAAAAGGAGCCTAATAAGAAGAAAGCCGGCGCGATCATTTGGATCATGGCTGCTGCATTTGGGGTTGGATTGTTTGTTTTAATTGCAGGAAGTAGGTGCTTCCATGCAAAATATAGCCGAAGAATAACCGAGAGCAAGGAGATTGGTCCATGGAAGTTAACTGCCTTCCAAAGGCTGAATTTCACAGCAGATGATGTGTTAGAGTGCTTGGCAATGAGTGACAAGATCATAGGAATGGGATCTGCTGGGACAGTGTATAGGGCCGAGATGCCGGGTGGCGAGATCATTGCAATCAAAAAGCTGTGGGGGAAGCAAAAGGAGACATCCAGGAGGAGAAGAGGGGTGCTTGCAGAAGTTGAGGTGTTAGGGAATGTGAGACATAGGAACATTGTGAGGTTGCTAGGTTGTTGCAGTAATAGGGACAGTACAATGTTGCTCTATGAGTACATGCCTAATGGAAGTTTGGATGATTTGCTGCATGGCAAGAACAAAGGGGAGAATTTGGTAGCTGACTGGCTCACTAGGTACAAGATTGCTCTTGGTGTGGCTCAAGGCATATGCTACCTTCATCATGATTGTGATCCCGTCATTGTCCACCGCGATCTTAAGCCTAGCAACATCCTTTTGGACGCAGAAATGGAGGCTAGAGTGGCAGATTTTGGGGTGGCTAAGCTCATACAAAGCGATGAGTCAATGTCAGTTATTGCAGGCTCATACGGCTACATTGCACCAGGTAACATGCTAGTGCATCTTCTTACATGAATCCCATAGTATTGCAAATATTTGCTAGACAATTATTTACTTATGTGCATATATAATTATGTAACTTACAATAAAGGGAGAACAGCCAAAAAAACGTGAAGAACTACACCATTATTGTAATTCTGGCTGGTAATGCACATAAGACAAGGTTAAAGCTTTTCAAGAGATATATTAGTAAAATAACGTCCACAAGAGTTGATTGCAACATAAAATACTCAATTCCATGTGGTCCAAACCCATTGTTGCCTTATTATTTTTTTTTTTTTGAAATAAAATATCTATTTTCAATTGTTTATCTAACTATGCTGGACTGCATGATAATTGAACTCTTTGGGACAATGCTTCTTTTGTCATGTTGGGGGATGAGGAAAATTGAGTCCACCACATGCAAATAGAATGAGTGCAGGCCTGGACCTAGTGATGTTGATTCATCAAACAAGTAAAACTACAGTTCAAACACCATAGTTTTTTGTCTAGTACACCGAAGAAACCCAAGTGTCTAAGTATAAATTCTAATGACTTACATACAGCAGCTCTTTAACCTTACACAGTTACACATGTATTAACTTAGTGACTGTTTCAACTGTTCTCCTGCTGCCTGATGTCTATAGCGAACTACTGTTTAATGACTCAGTAACATACAGCAGCTCTTAAAAGTTAAAACTTAAACAACTTTTTAATTAAGTGACACTTGAATTTCTGCTAGTAACTAGTTAGTACTTGGTAGTTGGTACTTCAACTGCTATCCTGTTGCCTCATCTATAAAGCCTCCACTACTGTTACGCGTGAACCTACTTTTTCTTTCTTTCCTGTCTCAAAATCATTTTAAATTGGACCTACCAACAAGTTTGTCAAACTCTTGGTTTGTAACATTCCTTGATGCAATATATTGCATTGACTCATCTACAAATACTTTTTCTTTATATTACTATCTTCATATCATGCTTATGCTGACAAAAGTTGTCTTGATTATGCTGTAAAAAAGTTATCTTCTTGTTTGTATTCGTTTTACTACAATCAATAACCCTACCCTTGCCCTACCTCAACATAATAGTAATGTAGGTAGATTCAATCAATATCCCCTTTCTATCATCTTTCGGTTCATCTAATTAGATTGTAGTCCCACACACTATGAAGCTGAGACTCTGATTTTTTCTCAATAACACTTTACACACGAACATGGGTATGGATACTAGATACTTCATTTACGCTAAAAATGTGCAAACTTTTGGAAACTGAATCCGACACCTTGACACACACCGTGTTGGTTACTAACATAGAGTGATAGGGTCCGAGCAACAACGGTCTCACTTATGTGCTTGTGTTTGTTTTTCTTGCAGAGTATGCTTATACATTACAAGTGGATGAGAAGAGTGATATATACAGCTACGGGGTGTTGTTACTTGAGATTTTGAGTGGGAAAAAGTCTGTAGAGTCGGAATTTGGTGATGGAAATAGCATAGTAGATTGGGTGCGGTCTAAAATAAAGGCCAAGAATGGGATCAATGATATCCTAGACAAAAATGCCGGGGCATCATGTGTATCTGTTAAAGAGGAGATGATGCTACTACTAAGAGTTGCGTTACTTTGTACTAGTCGCAACCCTGCTGATAGGCCTTCAATGAGAGATGTTATATCAATGTTGCAAGAAGCGAAGCCTAAGAGAAAATCCCCTGGTCTAGGCAGAGGTGACAGTGCTGATCATGTTATAGAAATTGGTGGTTGTGGTCAGGACAATGTTGATGCGCCTCCTCTAGCAGATAAAAAGTAGAGATGGTTGCATGTGTTCATACTAGCTACTAATTTTTTTCTCTGTTTTATATCTTTTTGGGTCTTATTGGTGTTACCTAGTTCCAATTCAAATTGTGGGGGTGGTATAGAAGTATTTTATGTAGTACTGCTTTTTATGGAATTTTGAGGTACTGATGTTCTGTTAAGCAAGAAAATTAGTAGACATTACTAGCAGGCATAAACATGTAAGCCCCGAGAAGCCAAAAATATAATATCAAATCTTAGGTCATGTTCCTTTATCTAAAATGACATAACTTTAGTTAAGTTCAACTCAACCTGAACTTTTAATTGTATAATCTCTAACTTTAAGTGAAATTTATGTATGACCCGGAATCATTTCAAGACACTTTTATATGAATCTACTACTGATCACTGATATGTAGGTTCTCGATTAGTTGAAATTGGCACAGAAAATTTCAGTCCACTTTCGGGAATTTTTTCCGGAAAACCAAAAATCGACCAAAAAATCCGGTTTTTGTGGATAATTATCCACGAAAAAACCTCTTTTCGGCTCCAAAATAGAATCGGACGAAAGTTGGCGGGACACATACAAAACACATATAATGAAGA